>JAODAL010013261.1:0-92027 GCA_025379985.1 Phyllomedusa bahiana
CCTCTGAGCAACTTCTGTGGGTTGTAGACACCATCTCATGCTACCTCTAGGGGTGAGAGAAATGACAAACTGCAAACGTGACCAAATTATAGCCAAAAAGGATGAGAACAGAGAAATGGTCTGTGGTCACCACCTGCAGAACCACTCCTTTATAGGGGTTGTCTTGCTAATTGCCTATCATTCCTAACTCTTGTCTGTTCCGTTTGCTCAACAGCAAGATGAATTAATTCAAAATCGGTGTGGATTCATAACTGGACAGGTTGATTTCACAGAAGTGCAATTGACTTGCAGTTAAATTGGGTTGTGTTTCCTTTATTTTTTGAGCAGTGTACTATTCATGTATTGCATCTACTTCTAGGAAATTTGGGTCACAGTTAATATGGCTATTTTTATACAGCGGCTGCCATAAATGCCTAGGTTTTTTGGAAAGGGAAACTATTCCCAAGTTTGTTTTTTTTAACATGATTATCGTAGTTAGAATTGCTAATTGAGACTCCAGGAAAGATGGCAGACCACTCTCTTGGTGTCTCTAATGGTGGTTTTATTATTTGACACCCCACTTTCAAATAAAAAGAGGCAACTTTGAGATGTATTTTTTATAATGTGACACAAGTTTTTTTTCTTTTAGGGTCTGTTGCGTTAACTAATCTGCAATGATTTGAAGCATTAGCTGTAAGCCACAATGATGTGACCATTTTCATGGCAATCATAGAATGACACCATTGTGGCCTAGTACAGAAAAAGATGAAGCAGCACTCCAACGTCTTCCAAACGGTGGACCTTTATTAGCACGTGTCTTGGTTGGCAATGTTGGAGCCCGAGAATGAAGCCAGTACAAGCCTGAAACGTTACGAAGATGTAGGCTAATTTAGGTACCACCAATTGTGGCGACAGAGCAGCATTTCAGATTCTTAAACAGCAATGTTTCAGACCCAATATGGAGCAGTTTTTGAAGCCTGAAATGTTTCCATCTAACCTGGTACTACTGTGGTGAGCTGTGTGTGGCTGGCACTGTTATGGTGGACATGGTATACCTTGCACTGTTATGGTGGACATGGTGTACCTGGCACTGTTATGGTGGGCACTGTGTGGCTGGTACTGTTATGTTGGGATTTGTATGGCTAGCACTGTTATGGTGGACGTGGTGTACCTTGCACTGTTATGGTGGGCACTGTGTGGCTGGCACTGTTATGGTGGACATGGTGTGGCTGGCACTGTGTGTCTGGCACTGTTATGGTGGATGTGGTGTACCTGGCACTGTTATGGTGGGATTTATATGGATAGCACTGTTATGGTGGACACTGTGTGGCTGGCACTGTAGGGCTGTATGTGGTATACTAAGACACCTAAATCAAAGGGGTTGTCTCACTACATTGATTCATCTTACCCCACTACTGTTTTCTTGGTTTAATTTTGAATTCAGGGGTTGTTTACGGTCTTCCACTAGGCTGCAGTAGAAGCCAGATCTGTAGCTATAGCAACCAGTGCTGGCAGCCTATCAGGATACATCAAACAGGTCTGTAGCTATAGCGAACTGAGGAGCTGATCTAGCCTATACAAGAGGGGATATCTCAGAATAGGTAGGATACTGTTAATGGACATATATTGCAAAGTGACTTGTTTTTGCAAGATCTTTAACATATAATGCAAGCTTTGTAGAGAGACAACCCCTTTAACAATCCAGTAAAAACTATTTCTCTATTATTCTTGGATTTCTTCCGCAAAGGAGTATTTATTTCTGACTCAGTCTACCATAAAAACGTCTGATGGATTCCATACTCCAGAGTGGAGGAGATGAGTTGGAGAGGTGAATATATATGTGTGTGTTCTCACTAGTTATCATTTTGAAACAGCCACTTCTATAGCCCCCAAAGCTATAATGAGAATAAGCGCCTCATATTCTCTTTCTGGAGTATCGAGTTGGGGACCCCACATTTTGGGTATTTACACTTGGTGGAACTTTGTTAAACTAGAGCAAGGCTTGCACACTACTTTTATTATTGGTGCTTTTAGTGAACATTTTTTTTTTTTTGCATCATGGCCTATTAAGCACTTTAGTGAAGGGGAACAGAATAAAGTACAATGTCAGGATCCCATACAAGGTCTTTAGTATTGAAGGTAAAGGATGACTCTGATGTGGGTCCTTGGTTTTGTTTCAGGTTCATTTAAAGGCTCCAATGATTCTCAATGGTGTTTGTGTCATGTGGAGAGGATGGATAGACCTCCAGCGGTTGGACGGGATGGGTTGCCTAGAATTTGATGAAGACAGAGCACAGGTTAGTATAGGTCACTCAGTTATTACCTGCTCCTTCAATGGTTAACCACATGTTTGCTGGGTTTAATAATAGACTCTAATAGCACGGTTATGCTGGGAGCTGGATAAAAACCCAGTATTGCTTAATATTGTTTTTGGATGTAACCTTTGGCTAGAGGGAAGAAAAAAGTGCATATTTCTCAACCATGGAAAGTTGGCACCCTAACTATTCTTGTTTGCTCCCAGCATGAGGATGCCCTGGCACAACAGGCTTTTGAGGAAGCTCGCAGAAGAACCCGTGAATTTGAGGACAGAGATCGCTCTCATCGGGAGGAAATGGAGGTGAGAGTTTTACGACCGCGCTGCCCTTAACTGGTCAGTACCCCTTAGAAATAACTACTTCTTGTGTGCATGAGCAGTGGGTACCAAACTTGAGGGGTGGGCCATGTATTTCCTGCATTATAGGATAAATCCCATTAGGGCTTGGCAACATAAACTAGTAGTTGTCCAGCTGTATCAGACTATGAATAGATGTAATAATTGCAAGGAAAACCCTTCCAATCCTCGTGCTGCTAATGTAATGTTCAAACTTTGACAAACACACACACAAAAACTAGACTATAATAAAAAAAATAAAAAAAAAATCATTACAACTGGTACATTGTGAAATGTAACAGTCATGGGCTCCCTCGTGCAACTTTGAATCAAAGTGCAATGTTTCACAAGCAGGGCTATGGAGTCGGCAAGCCAAAGCCCCAACTCCGGCTCCTCAATTTCCCAAACCTCTGACTCCCTCATACATGGCGCATGTTTAAGTGATAACTTTACTGTAGTAAAATGGTAACATCAGGCTTTTTATCACCTTAAGATACAATAATAAAGCTATTTGGGTAGAACAGACACTGACAAGCAAAAGGGTAACAATGTTTTGATCTTTTGAACACTTGTGGGTAGAGTTGAAGAAAAAGCTGTATTTGTATCCGAGTCCGGTCTGCACCAACATTGGGAATGTGTAGAAGAGATCTGGGATCAGATTTTGGTCAAGACATGCTTGAATCTTATTCAGAGTCCAGAAGGATTCAGGCAGCATTGAAAACCAAAAGGTGGATTTCCCAAATACTAACAAAATAATAGAAATTTACATTTAGATTTTTAGGAGCAAAACAGTGACAATGCAGTTACAGGAAAGAATCTGCAGAACTAAGCAGATGCTAAATACTTGCAAGTCACATTTATGTATAAGATAGGTAAGATGACTGTATATAAAATTACAGTAGCCTAATGTACAAAGCTGTGGTGGATGGTGAGATATGGAGCCTGAAAGTCACAAGTTCACAACATTGAAACATCTAAAGTCATATATCATTGACTTTGACATATGACTTTAGTACACAAAAAAAATTGTAAATGTGCAAAACACTGCAGGAACATTTGTGGAGTCTCTGAATTTGTTCTGAGAAATAGTATTGCCTCCATCAGATCCTGCATACATGACCTCACATCTGATCTCATTATTTCCAGGCTAGAGAACGGCCTCTCTACACTAACTTGGGTTGGTGGCAAAGCGGTGACCACAGGGGCAACATCTCTAACAATGTCAGGGTGTAAAGGAATCGCCTCAGCCACAGTCAGTTTTGATGAATGGTTTAACTCTTCTTCTTATTTGAAATCAGGTGAATAATTTTGCTGATATCTGTTTACCGTGGAGCGGAATCTTTTCCCCTGATGCAGCGCTTTGCCTGCTCCATGTCATCAATTACACGCCTCATCTGATGAGGCTGAAGATATGGGAGCAGTAGCACTGGCTGGACCCAATTGCTCTTTGCACTTCATTGAACTAACTGGACCAACTTATTATATATTTTGGGAGTCGGAGTCGGTCCCTTTTATGACGACTCCGACTTCACAGCCCTGTTCATAAGAAAGGCATGAATTTGTTTGTAACTGAACATCTAATCTAAGCAGAACCGAAGACTCACCAGGTTAATGTTATCCCTTATATTTATGTGTACATGCTTCATCACGTATTCACTACAGTCATGGCCAAAAGTTTTGAGAATGACACAAATATTATATTTTCACATGATCTGTTGCCCTCTGGTTTTTATGTGTGTTTGTCAGATGTTTTTATCACATACAGAAATACAAGTGCAATCATATTATGATTAACAAAAGCTTTCATTGACAGAATGAGTTAATGCAGCAAGTCAATATTTGCAGTGTTGACCCTTCTTCTTCAGGACCTCTGCAATTCTCCCTGGCATGCTCTCAATCAACTTCTGGACCAAATCCTGACTGATAGCAGTCCATTCTTGCACAATCAATGCTTGCATTTTGTCACAATTTGTTGGTTTTTGTTTGTCCACCCGTCTCTTGATGATTGACCACAAGTTCTCAATGGGATTAAGATCTGGGGAGTTTCCAGGTCATGGACCCAAAATCTCTGTTTTGTTCCCTGAGCCATTTAGTTATCACCTTTGCTTTATGGCAAGGTGCTCCATCATGCTGGAAAAGGCATTGTTGATCACCAAACTGCTCTTGGACGGTTGGGAGACGTTGCTCTTGGAGGACATTCTGGTACCATCCTTTATTCATGGATGTGTTTTTAGGCAAGACTGTTAGAGAGCCGATTCCCTTGGCTGAGAAGCAACCCCACACATGAATGGTTTCTGGATGCTTTACAGTTGGCATGAGACAAGACTGGTGGTATCGCTCACCTTGTCTTCTCCGAACAAGCTGTTTTCCAGATATTCCAAACATTCGGAAATGGGATTCATCAGAGAAAATGACTTTACCCCAGTCCTCAGCAGTCCACTCCCTGTACCTTTGGCAGAATATTAGTCAGTCCCTGATGTTTTTTCTGGAGAGAAGTGGCTTCTTTGCTGCCCTCCTTGACACCAGGCTTTGCTCCATGAGTCTCCGCCTCACATTGCGTGCAGATGCACTCACACCTGCCTGCTGCCATTCCTGAGCAAGCTCTGCACTGCTGGTAGCCCGATTCCGAAACTGAAACACTTTTAAGAGACGGTCCTGGCGCTTGCTGGTCTTTCTTGGGTGCCCTGGAGCCTTTTTGGCAACAATGGAACCTCTCTCCTTGAATTCCTTGATGATGCGATAGATTGTTGTCTGAGGTGCAATCTTTCTAGCTGCGATACTCTTCCCTGTTAGGCCAGTTTTGTGCAGTGCAATGATGACTGCACGTGTTTCTTTAGAGATAACCATGGTTAACAGAAGAGAAACAATGATGCCAAGCACCAGCTTCCTTTTAAAGTGTCCAGTGGTGTGATTCTTACTTAATCATGACAGATTGATCTCCAGCTCTGCTCCATCAACACAGGTGTGGGTGTTGATGAGGACAGAGCTGAAACGATGTTAGCTGGTCCTTTTAAGGCAGGCCTGCAATGAAGTTGAAATGTGTTTTGGGGGAAAAAGTTCATTTTCTAGGCAACTATTGACTTTGCAATTAATTGCTGTTAAGCTGATCACTCTTTATAACATTCTGGAGTATGTGCAAATTGCCATTCTAAAACCTGATGCAGTAGACTTTGTAAAAATTAACATTTGTATCATTCTCAAAACTTTTGGCCATGACTGTACAACTGAACAGAGCAAAAATATCTGCACAGATGTTCCATATATTCCACGATCCACAGATCAGAAGATTTGTTGCAGGGTATGATTGCAGTCTAAACCTACAGAAATCGTCCCATCACAAAAAATGTAATACCAATTTATCATAAAAATATTAAATCGTTATTTTAGCTGGCACATATACCATAAATCTAGAAATACCTAATTGTCAGAGCAATACAAATGTAGCAGCTAGTGAAATGTGGAGTTACTCAATAATAAAATAATTTCTAATTCATATGGGTACATCCTCATGCTTGATTAACAACAGTATAAATACATAACCAATATAAAATGCAAGTGCAAACAAATTCATGTATAAGAACAAATGTGAAAGGCAACAATAATTTCACCAGGGACTATCCATAAAAAGGTGACAAATAATTCTCAATTAAGATGGGACACAGCATTACCCCTAGAAGTCACGCAGCACTCAATGTAATTGGCTTTACATTTTTTCGCGGGGCAACAATGTATGTTGATTTAGGACATTTATCTTTTTTCACACCACTTTATATTTACGGTGTTTAATACATTGGTCTTAGAACTTGTAGGTTTATAATATAGTGTATGATTATACAGTATCTCACAGAAGTGGGTACACCCCTCACATCTTTTCATGGGACAACAGTGAAGATATGATACTTTGCTACAATGTAAAGTAGTCCGTGTACAGCTTGTATAACAGTGTAAATTTGGTGTGCCCTCAAAATAACTCACACACACATCTATCAATGTCTAAACTGCTGGCAACAAAAGTGAGTACACTCCTAAGTAAAAATGGATCAATTGTGCCCAAATTACCATTTTCCCTTCACAGTATTATATGACTCGTTAGTGTTAGGCCCCGTTCACACGGCGTATTTGCCGACGGATTGGCGCCGTATTCCGCGCCGGATTTGCGCTTCAATACGGCGCCAATCCGTCGGAGTCATTACGGTAATCCACTGCTCTCATAGAGAACAGTGGATTCCGTCGCTCCTCCCCGCTCGGCAAATCCGCCGCGGGGGGAGAAAGTGACATGCACATTATGACGGCGCGGACGCGCAGTAAAACAATGCATTGTCTATGGGGCGGGAGCGGCGCCCCGTCGGCTACGGCCCCCCCTTCCCGCCCATAATTCACGGGGATTTGTGCGCTCAATACGGCGCACAAATCCGTCGGGAATTAAGCCGTGTGTACACGGCTTACTAGGTCGGTGGTATGAAAAGGGAGCAGGTGTGTTAAATTGGGTGTTATCGTTTTCTCCGTCTCTCATACTGGTCACTGGAAGTTCAACATGGCACCTCATGGCAAAGAACTCTATGGATATGAAGAAAAGAATTGTTGCTCTACATAAAGATGGCCTAGGCTATAAGAAGATTGCCAACATCCTTAACTGAGCTGCAGCACGGTGGCCAAGATAATACAGCGGTTCCATTCTGAACAGGCCTCTTCATGGTCAATCAAAGAAGTTGAGTGCACATGCTCCGCTTCATATCCAGAGATTGTCTTTTCAAAATAGATATATGGGTGCTGTCAGCATTGCTGCAAGGGTTAAAGGGGTGGAGGCCAGCTTATCAGTGCTCAGACAATATACTGCACACCATCAAATTGGTCTGCCTAGCTGTTGTCTCAGAAGGAAGTCTCTTCTAAAGATTATGATGTTATCAGTTCAGATGGCGACAAGCGTGTTGTCAAGCAGATGAGTATAAAGACAAGTGTATCTTGCCTACAATCAAGTACAATCAAGCATGGTGGTGGAAGTGTCATGGTTTGGAGCTACATGAGTGCTGCCGGCTGTGGGGAGCTATAGTTCATTAAAGGAACCATGATCCCCTCCTTTCAGAAACTGGGCTGCAAGGCAGCATTCCAACATAACGACCCCAAATACAACTCCAAGACGACCACTGCCTTGCTTGTTGTCATGGAGAAGTGGAAGAGGTTTCCAGTGGCTGCAACCTGTGAAGCTCTGGTGAACTCCATGTCCAAGAGAGTTACGGCAGTGCTGGAAAATAATGGTGGACACACAAGATATTGACACTTTGGGCAGAATTTGCTCAATTTCACTTAGGGGTGTACTCCCCTTTGTTACCAGTAGTTTAGACATTGATGACTGTGTGTTGTTATTTTGAGGGCATACCAAATTTATACTGTTAGGGTACATTCACATGGCGTTTTTGGATCGGAAAAACGCAGCGACTATCGGATCCAAAACGCATCCAACACACAGCTGCATGTTTGGATGCGTGTTGGATGCAGCAGGATCGCACCCTATAGTTTTAAATAGGGCTCCTGCTGCGTCTTTGAGATCAAGAATTGACATGTCAATTCTTAGAACAGATCAGAAAGACGCAATGAGACACGCAGAAGCGATCACACGTGTGAACACCGATGCGTGTGTCACAGTGAAAGCAATGTAAATCACATTGCTATTTATTAGATACGTGTTTGGGTCTGTTTAGGGTCCGATAGACTGATCCAAACACGCATCTAAAAACGTATGTTCCTATGCACTCAACATGCCGTGTGAGCATACCCTTATACAAGCTGTACACTGACTACTTTACATTGTATCAAAGTGTCATATCTTCAGTGTTGTCCCATGAAAAAATATAATACAATCTTTACAAAAACGTTAGGGGTGTACTCACTTTTGTGAAATACTATAAGTACCTTTACTTATTTATTTATACATACACAGTATTTTCCCTGCCTTGTCCCCATTTAACTGTATTTTCTGAGATCACCCTTTTAACCAGTGAGGCACATAATTAACATTTTAGCTAAGCTCTTACAATTTGGAGAGTTAGTTTGTCCTGAATCAGATTCTTGTAAAGACAACACTTTCTAAAATGCAAGTCTGCAGTGAGTTAGCAAATGTTTTGGTATTTGAGCTCTGAAGCCTGAAAATTGTGGATGCAGCTCTGGAAAGCCAGGTTCTAACACTGGCTCAGTACTAGATAAGTTGTGCAATGATTTTATAAAGTTGTTTAACTCTTATATACGTTAGTTATTCATATATCCTGTTCAATAGTAGCCATGCACAGTAAACATGCTAACCTATACTACTGTGCGCAGAAAAGTCTTAATTGCTTGAGGCTGTCTCTTTTCTCTAAATCCCATATGCTTTCACTAGAACCAACCGCCCCCGTTTTTTACACTAACCAAACGTCTTCAGCTTTCTTTTGAAACCTAGTGCAGCGTCAGCCGTCCATTTTTCTTTGCCTCTACCACAGGTCTGCAGGCTCAGCCTCTTTTCTTACCACAATGTGTCAATTTGTGATGGAGTTGCAGCTCCCCCTGCTGTTCAGATGTATAATTGTAGGATTGGCTTGACAATACTGTAGTGGGTCTGTAGACTTAACCAACTTATTTCTTCACAATTACTGCCTGGCGGGGGCAGACATGATAAATGTGTAAGAAGACCTGGCCTTATGCTCAACGTCTGTGGCATCTGTCAGTATATTGTCAAAAAAGATATCCTAACAGATACTGCTAGCATCGGACTAGGGGGCCTGGGATCCATCAGTGGAGTTGATTTTTGAGGGCCCCCCGGTGGAGTTGATTTTTGAGGGCCCCCCGGTGGAGTTGATTTTTAGGGGACCCACCGGTGGAGTTGATTTTTAGGGGACCCACCGGTGGAGTTGATTTTTAGGGGACCCACCGGTGGAGTTGATTCTTAGGGTTCCCAATACAACTACTGCACATGACTCTTTTACACTGCCTCTTTTTCCCTGCCCTTCTCCATGAAAAGCAGCTCAGGGGCCCACCATGCTGATGGACCCAGCAAGGGATTCCTCTACTTGGATATGAAGCTCAGTGGAACTCTGTAGCGCAAATGTGGTCCATTTTGGCCTATGTTCGATTTATTAAGCGGAAGAATGCGCTTTCCATGCAGGGCACAAAGGCATGGTCCTGCACTTTTTTCCCATACCCGACTGATATCACAACCGTTGAGCGCAATGCTATGTTAACGTCTCCTAACTAGTGCCAACTGCCCAGACACATAGTAGATAAGAGGGCCCACTGCCACCATAACAGCTGCTAGTGGCCTTGTTTGTGTCAAATTGCATGCATGAAAATGATATAATGAACCTCATAATCTGAAGCTATAGAGATAGGAGTACAATAGGATTAGCTATTCGAGAGTAAGTAGCCAATATATGATTCGTGTTTGGGGAATGTCTGCTGACTAGGTCCGTCCCTTTTTCTTGGTATCTATTTTTTGTGCTTCTTGCACAGGTGTCTGTAGAATGGCAGTAATTTTGAAGTATCGTAGTAGGAATTTATGGCATGGGTTGGATTCTCACCCCCGTATTGGTTTTGTTGCAATTTAAAAAAAAAAAAATAATAATTTTTGATGAAAATCATAATGGCACCTCAGCTCGGCTATTGATACGCGACTAACACCTTACTGCACTCCTCATGAGGGCTCATTTTTGTTTGCTTTGCAACTTTGTGTAAAAAAAAAAAAAATAATGATATACAGTTGAAACCAGAAGTTTACATACACTGTATAAAAAGACACATATGCATGTTTTTCTCACTATCTGACATGAAATCAGAATAAACCTTACCCGTTTTAGGTCAATTAGGATTACCAAAATTATTTATATTTGCCAAATGCCAGAATAATGAGAGAGAGAATTTTTAAGGCATTTTTATTACTTTCTGCAAAGTCAAAAGTTTACATACATTTCATTAGTATTTGGTAGCATTGCCCTTAAACTGTATGACTTGAGTCAAACGTTCTGGATCCTTCCACAAGCTTCTCACAATAGTTGTTAGGAATTTTGGCCCCTTGCTCCTGACAGAACTGGTGTAACTGAGCCATGTTTGTAGGTCGCCTTGCTCACACCTGCCTTTTCAGCTTTGCCCACAAATTTTCAATAGGATTGAGATCATGGCTTTGTGATGGCCACTACAAAACATTGACTTGGTTATCCTTAATCCACTTTTTACCCATTTTGGCAGTATGCTTCAGGCCATTGTCCATTTGGAAGACCCATTTCTGCCCGAGCTTTAACTTCCTGGATGATGTCTTGAGATGTTGCCTCAGTATTGCCACGTATTCTTCTTTCCTCATGATGCCATCTATTTTGTGAAGTGCACCAGTCCCTCCTGCAGCAAAACAGCCTCACAACATGATGCTGCCATCCCCGTGTTTCACAGTTGGAATATTGTTCTTGGGCCTCCAAGCTTCTCCCTTTTTTTTTCTCCAAACATGACAATGGTCATTATGGCCAGACAGTTAAATTTTAGTTTTGTCAGACCACAGGACGGGTCTCCAAAAATGTAGGTCTTTGTTCCTGTGTGCATTTGCAAACATTAATCTCTTTTATGTGTTTCTTTTGGAGTAATGGCTTCTTCCTGGTAGAGTGGCCTTTCATCCCATTTTGATACTGTACTCGTTTCACTGTGGATAATGACACAATTTTACCAGTTTCTGCCAGCATCTTCACAAAGTCTTTTGCTTTTGTTCTTGGGTTGATATGCACATATCAGACCAAAGCGCGTTCATCTCTGAGACACAGAACCCGTCTCCTTCCTGAGTGATATGATGGCTAGACATTCCTATTGTGTTTGTACTTGCTTATAATTGTTTGTACAGATGAACGCGGCACCCAAGGATGATCCAGACTTGTGCAAGTCCACATTTCTCTTCCTGATAACTTGGCTGATTTCTTTACACTTTCCCATGATGTTACACACAGAAGCAGTGTGTTTCTGGAGTGAATTAAAATACATCCACATGTGTGTCTCTAATTAACGCACATCTTGCCAATAAACCTATCAGAAGCTTCCAAAGACATGACATCATCATATGGGCTGTCCCACATTTTTTAAAGGCATAGTGATTCTAGTGTATGTAAACAATTGACTTTGTAGAAAGTAATAAAAATGCCTTAAATTATTTCTCTCTCATTTTTCTTTCATTTGCAAATATAAATAATTTTGATAATCCTAAAGCCGTGTTCACACGGCTTATTCCCGACGGATTTGTGAGCGCAATCCGGCTCACACATCCGCCGTGAATAAGGGGCGGGGCCAGAGCGCGACGGGGGCGCCGCTCCCCGGCCCCATAGACTTGCATTATCCACGGCGCATATTGCGCCTGGATAATGTGCATGTCACTTTCTCCCCGCCCGGCGGATTCGCCGAGCGGGGAGAGCGACGGAATCCACTGTTCTCTATGAGAGCAATGGATTACCGTAATGACTCCGACGGATTGGAGCCGTACTGCAGCGCAAATCCGGCACGCCGTACGGCTCCAATCCACGGCGAAATAAGACTTGTGATTGAGGCCTATTTGATCTAAAATGGGTAATGTTTATTCTGATTTCATGTCAGATAGTGAGAAAAACTTGCATATGTATCTTTTTATATAGGGCATTTAAACGTCTGGTTTCAAGTGTATGTTTATGTATAGATCTATCTCAAATCACACACAAATTTCAGGGAAGTGACGCAGTACACAAGGTAATGTAGAATGGGAGTATATAAATTGAACTTCAGCAAAATAAAAAAAAAAGTACTGCAAATATCACTCTAGTCCATGTAAATGTATATACAGGTTCCCAAAGATGGAAATGTGAGATATATTAGGGATTAAGGGGTTAGGTTTTTTTTCTTCCCCCCACAGTCAATGCACTGAAGAACACTACAGTCGGTCTGAAATGGCTGATGACTGCAAACAACATTGCATTGCCTTTGGAGGCTGGCTGGTGACTCGCTACGAGCCGGCATCGGGGAACGTGGAAATGACTGGGCTTGTGCAGTTACCCCTATGACAGTTCAGAATATAGTTAAGTAAGTGTGCTCGACTATATTTGGAATGCCCATAAATATAAATGGGGGAGAGCTGTGCAAGCACAGCCATCTCCACTTTCTCTGAGGACTGCCGGCGAGCCATCAGTCGGCCTGCAAAGGGGATTTTGCTTCATGGCTGCTAAACTAACTTTCATTAGCAATGTAACTTTGTGCTCCATGGCAAAATCCCTTAAAAGTTGGAAACTTAAGGTAAGCTCACATCTGAACTTTCTCCTCCATGGACTCTATAAACCTGAAAATCTAGCAGTCATCCACATGTGATCTTTTTACAATTAGGATGCCCCTGGTCATTATGACAGGCCTCTGTCTAGTGGCTTCACGATCATCACGGGCAGAAATCCTTTACTGTTAGGGCTTGTTCACACAAAGTTTTCACTCCATTTTACAAGCGCTTTGTAGATCCGTCTTGCGGACCCCAAGACGGATCTAACAATTAGCAGTCACTTTTATCACTACTCGCTATTAGGAAGACGCAGCAGCGTTCACATGAGAGATCGCCGCTGCGTGTTTTAAAAGCGCCGCTCAGGTCTGTCTTGAGAAGGACTGCATGTCAATTCTTTGCGAGACGGACCCGAGCGGCGCTTTTGAAACACGCAGCGGCGATCTCTCATGTGAACGCCGCTGTGTGTCCGCCATAGCAAGAAGTGATAAAGTCACTGCTAATTGTTAGATCCGTCTTTGGGTCCGCTCTGTCGACCGCAAGACGGATCTACAAGGCGCTTGTAACACGGAGTTTTCACTCCGTGTGAACAAGCCCTAAGTTGTGAGATTATGGAACTCACTGCCATAAAAGATTCTGGTGGTGGATTCCGTAAAACAAGCCCAAAAGAGGGTTTAGATGTATTTCTTGATTATGGGAACTAGACTCTGGAGTCCTTGATCCATAGATTATTCTGATTGCCATATTTGGAGTCAGGAAGGAGTTTTTCCTCTTGTATGGGACAATACAAGACAAATCCTCTTGTAAAGGGATTTTTGCCTCCCTCTGGATCAACACTGTAGGAATATAGGTTGAACTTGATGCACCTGTGTCTTTTTCCAGCCTTATCTACTATGTTGCTGTATATACTGTGGCGTAGCTGGGGCATGTTCATAGAAGAAGTGTAGTCAAACTGTGACTGTATTTGCTCTGTATGTGGTTTCTTTATGTGATAGAAAAGCGCAGTTCACCATACTTTTCTATCCCACAACGAGGTCCTGTGCAGCCCACAAAGGAGCAAAGTGACTACATTTCCTCCATTTTACTCCATGCATGTGCGTCATCTACACCATGGTATATGTCTGGATACCTGCTAGCAGACATTCTGACTTCTCTTTCCCATGGAGGATAAGGTTCAGATGTGAACTTGCTCTTATACAGGAAGTAAAACTTTGATCTATTTTACCTTCTAAAGCTCCTATTATTTCTCTGCATCACATCTGACCTCTTTTTTTGTGTGTATTATTTATTCTGTCACTTGCATATACCTCTCTGTTTTTAACTTTAAACAGAATTTCTCTCTGGTGTAGGCTCGGCGGCAACAGGATCCCACCTCCGGCCTGGGCAGTGGAGATGACCTGAAGCTACGTTAAGCCTGACCTCAGCCTCCCTTATTCCAGTGATCTGCAAGACCAGGAGAATTCAAGTCTTTGACCATTTCATCTCAACCCTCCACTTTAAAGCCTCCTGCCTGCACACTCGCTGCCTGCGTCCTCCAACAATGGTTCACTTCCTTTAATTCCCCCTCTTGTCTATGCAAGCTTTTAGCCGCGTGTGACGTGCACTCCGGCGGCTGTCGGTTTTTATTTGCAGTTTGCTGATAAAATAGGTCAATAGTGTTCTTTTAAGAATGTTTTTTAGTTACGGTTAGTTTTGTGCTGTTTGCTTTTTGTTGCTGTCAGGTACATATCCAGTGAGAAGGCTGTATTGGTGTTAGGTCAAATCTAAAAGCACCATGTTTACAGTATACAGAGGGTTCTTACTGGACATAATGCTTCAGGAGAGTCAGTGCTCGGCTAAACAGTACCTTTGATATCACACATTGCTGCCTTTTATTTTTTAGTAGTATAATTTTTTTATTTTATTTTTTTTAAGAGTTTTTTTTTTTTTTTTATATAATTATTTGTACCTTGGGAATAACGGTTGGACCATATACGCCTTATTTTCTGGCAGGGGGAGGGCAACCAAAGGTTGAGAAACGCTTCAATGCATGTGGAAACCTTTACGGTACGTTCACACAAAGTTTTCCCCATGTGGATTCCCATGCAGGTTCTTTGCAAAATCCGCGTAAAATACACATCCCATTATTTTCAGTGGAAATTCATATCTGAAGTCTGCATTGAAGGTGGGAGGTGGGGAAATGCTTTGTCACTTCTCGTTAAGGAATCTGTGTAAAAACCGCATAGATGATGGATATGTGTTAGCCCATTCAATGGGACTCATCCACTGCCACATCCGCAGTACACAACTGCAGATCCATCGAAGAAAGCAGAGGGTACGCCTTGGATTTCTGCCATGGGTTATGCAACAGATGTTTCTTATGCCCTTAACTGCTCTCTTGTAAGTGTGCATATAGCTCTAGATAGATGCACCATTATTGCACTCCAGAAATACATACACCTGCATTTCTTTCCACAATTACGGTTTTTCTATACAATAGAAACTGTTTATTGAGAACCACAATTGCCTGAAAATGAAGACAACAATCTGTAAATACACGTGTTTTTTTTTTTTTTTTTTCTTGAATCAAGATGTTGTGGGTTTTTTTTTTTTTTTTTTGTTTTTTTTTCATATTTCCATATACTCTAATATCTTGGCCTGACATGGGTGGAATGGTACGGTATAACTACTGTTCTGAGGCTTTGTCCTCCTTGTGTATTATCTTGAACAGTTAGGTAAGTTAAGGAGTAACTTTGAATACACAAACTGCTAGAAGTAGGTTGGTCAGAAAGCACTCCTAGCAACCAGTCTTGGATTAGACAGGTTCTCAGTAGAATGCTGAATTGTACTGAACCTAACGGCAGAAAAATGGCATTGAGGCTTGGCAAGGTCTAGACTACATTTAATGCTGTAGTAACAATACCGTAACACCATGTGTCATGGTGCATTACGATGATTAAACACATGCTCCATTAAAGTAAGATGTGTGAAGCTACCTCTGTTGCCACAAGCAGGACTGATAACTCACAAACCATGTATCAAAAGACACTTCCAGCAAAAAGGATTTTTTTTTTTTTTTAATTAAAACCAATATTCCTGGAAAAACTAATTTTTTTCATTTTTTTTTTTTAGAATTTTTGATCTTTTTATTTTGGTTGTCGTATGCAATTTAAAAATAATGTATAAAATCTTGACATTTTCTAGCAGTGATAGTAAAAAGATAAAACTCCTGAATGCCAGGGTAGACTAATTTGTCTTTACTGTAGATGCTGGCTATCTCTAGGTAGTTTCAGTACAAATAGTAGATAATGACATAATGGTCACTCTATTGTTCTCTTGACAGGACTAGATAAAGATTAGACTAGACTGTCATGGCAATGACGAGCAGTGTATGAAAGGATAATGGGTTAATCTCTTTCTGCACTGTTGGTTGTTTCCAGCTTTGTTTACACTTATCAGGTTCCACTGCTAACAAATTACACTTCTCAGGCTATAGCTGAACTGGAAGGGAGCTGTCAAGCATTCCTTTCAGTGCTGTGCAAATCCGAGCTCACAGAGGGGAGGTCAGAGACATACGCCAGGAAGTCATTTCCAAAGGGGAACTTAAAAAAAATTCTATAAACAACCATCCAAGTTATTTAAAAAATCCATATAGTAGACATATTGCTGGTCAGTATGTAAAAGAGAAAATGTGATGGTAGTGTCCCTGTAATGAAGAATAGGTCAAGACAAGCTAGGTCATCAGTCAGCAGCAACCTACCTTCAGTGAGTACAGTAGAAAATCACATACGTCTTCAAACAATTTACTTAAATCTCCTAAATTTCTATGTATATTAAAAGCATGGTTAATAGTGCAGTGTGAGGGAACTGCTGTGAAGCCTTCTTGCCACTTCTGTGCTATTAACTCTTTTCTGCCCTGATTGTGAAAGACTGGTTACTAGTGACAAACCTTGGCATTGTACCCCTAGGTCTGTCTCCCTGTGAAAGCAGTTTTGTTGAAGTCAGGCTATACGCTTCCCCATCTTGGCCGGCATTATTATTTATCATTTTAGATGGCTTTTTGGACCTGTTTAAAGGGCGTCTACAATAATACGACACAGACTTCATTGTTGGCGGCATAAATTATTATAGAACATTTTGGCTTTGTAGAGGTTTATTCACACATGGCAGATATCTCGCAACTGTCCCATTCATTTCAATTCATGCACATGCTGCAAAACCAACCTTATTCACCTGAATGGAATTGCATTTTCAGTTGTAGAAATTCCTGCAATGTCAATGTTTTTTTTAGGCTATTTTTCCATAGTCGTGGAAGAAATCGGATTGGATTTCTGAAGTATATTTCACCACCTTCTTGACATGGATTTTGTAGTGTCTTGGGATGCGGATCTACATTCTTAAACTTGGTTAAATTAATTAAAGGGAACTTATCAGGTAGTTTATGCTGCCCTCTCTTAGAGCAAGGATACATAAGAGGAGCCGAGCTCTGTGATATGTAGGTTTATATGATTTGAAACGGATTCCTGAGAAAAACCAGAGAAAATACTGATAGGACTCCTTAACCAGTTCCTAACCGGTTCGTCATCATTACCCCCGCCCCCAGCTGACTAAGCTCATTTTTATTAATACATGTGAGTTTGAACGATAGAACGCTTTTTTGCCTTTTTTATTTCATATGTTTTTATTTTTGTCATTTTTACATTCCTTATTTTTATCCATAACATCAGGAAAAAATAGTTAAAAAAGGCTGTTTTTAGGTATTGTTTTTAAACTGATATGGTGCCGCTGGAATAAGTTTTATAAGTGTCACTTGTCTATCACGGATGTTTACATTTAGGTAATATGAAGTTTTAGGTTCCTTGAGGGCGGGGCAAAAGGTTGGAGTTTGGATTGTCTGTATTCTTTTGTTATTATTTTATTGTGTGCCTTGCATGCACCGTGCTTGTATATACAATGATCGCGAAAGCAGGGATGGTAATAAACCATCCCTCCCTTCTCAGAAAAGAACCAGGCTGACGCTGACAGCCGGCTCTTAAAGGGGTTGTCTCGCCACAATGATTGGGTTTTAATTAAAAGATCTTAAAAAAACAAGCAGCTTTGCAATATATGTTCATTACAAATGTCATACTGATTTTGAGTTATCCCTGGCAGTAGGAGTGCATCAGCTTCTCAAATCACTATAGCCACCGACCTGTTGATTTTTCTCTCACTGGCTGCCAGTCCTGATGACTCAATAAAGGTCAGAGCACAGAGCCCCTCCTGCACAGTATGAGGCCACTTGTGATGGTTCTGTAGGAGATGGAGGGGGAGGGCTCTACTACAGGCTTCTGTGTCTGTGTAGCTGTGCTGCCTGGATTAACCCTGTGTGTGCCCCTCCTGCTCTCTACACAGATTGAGGTGAGCAGAGGTGAGGCTAATCTGTGGACAGTACAATGTGACAGCAGTGAAGTGTGTTACTATAATCATGATGTGTCTGGGGAGCTTTGACTATACTAATAGAACAGATCAGGGGGGCATGTGAACGGTTCATATCCCTCCCTGCTCTGCAGTATTAGTGACACATCGTGATTATAGTAACACACTTCACAGCTGCCCTGTGTCTGTTCTGATGGGAGGACGGCACAGAACAGTGTTTGTTTGTTGTTGCATGAGATGTCCGTGGAGGCTGGTATGCTAAGCAGGGGGTATAGGAACCTTTACACCTCTCCCCCCACCACCCTCCCCCCCCGCTCTGCTATTAGCATACACCGCTTCACAGACCTCTGGCTCTATTGCCACTCATAGATCAGCCCTCTCCCTGCTGTCTCCTGACTCTGTGGAGAGGAGCAGCAAGAGCTCTGCCACAGCAGCACAGTGCAGGTGATTCAGCAGTGAGCAGCAGCCAGCAGACCTAAGCAGGCACACACAGGGTTAACTCTGGTAGCAAACCCCCTCGTCCTCTCCCTGCTGTATAGAAGTTACTGCAGTCGGAGGAGGAGAGCTGTCTGTGTGCTGAGGGGAAGGGGAAGGAGAAGAAGCAGACAAGAAGCATGCCCCTGAATTCAAAAATCCTATGGTGCCAGACACACTGAGGTAGGCTGAAAACCTATAGTGAGACAACTCCTTTAAGTCTCCCAGCTGCACAATTAGGGTATGTTTACACGCCACAATACGCCGGGTGTTTTGGAACAACACGCTGATCAGCGCGTAATTCCAAAGCACGGGGGCGCCGGCCCCATAGACATGCATTGTCAGCGCCGTGTATTCCATAGCTCTCTATGAGATCTATGAATTACTGTAATTGCGGCGTGCATTTCGCCGCTGTAATGCGCAATGTTGCGCGTGAAAAGACACCGTGTGAACATACCCTTAGTGTACAGCTGCAAACTCTGCACAGAAATCTAAAAATGACCGTGTAGAGTTAAATGTCCATCGCCGGGACATATATAGTCAACGTGTAGTTGGTATCGAGTTAAGAGACGGTGGAAGACATGCTAACACCACCCACATATAGTGATTGACAGCTCTGCCTGTATCAGCGCAAACTGTCAATAATTGTATGTGGACGGGGTAATTAAAAATCCTGCTTTAAATTATATAAAATAATATTACAGAGCTCAGCTTCTCTCCCTTGATCATATCCTGCTCTCAGATGATGGGTAAAAAGAAACCCACCTGATAGGTTCCTTTAAAATTAGGTAAATTTATGTCCTTGCTTTTGTCACTTTTTTGTACTAAATATATGTGTAAAAAATCATAAGCAGGGCACATTATTAATAATAATGTCTAATACTTAGTATAAACTTAGACTGGGCATCTAAAAATGCGTCTAATTTATCACAGTGACTTATGCCTTATGATAAATCTGCCGCTTGTTTAGACACTTGTGTATAACTTTACAACACTTATTAGTTGGCTTAGTTCGTGGTGTCTAAAAACATATAATAAAAATCTATAAATCTGGTGTAACGCATGTACCAGTATTTTAGTGCAAACTGCCAGAATTCTTCCACAATTGCTGTAGTGTGCTCTTTTTTAAGTATTGCGTGCTCTTCCACCCCCAAAAATTAAATTATTTTGGAAAACAAATTAGTATACACACAAAATGCTGCAGCCTTCAGAAATTGCTGCATGCTCTCAAGCCTCGTATTATGTGATACAAGACTGTAATACAGCACCCATAGAATAATATGGACTAGTATTAGTTTGCCCACAATTTCACCCAGGACTGTCAGAAAAATAGTGGCCTGCATTATTGCATGTGATATCACAGAGGTATTCTTCCCCACAAGCATTGTTCTTGATAAAGATAATGGGGCATGATCTGGGACTACATGTGTCTTCATACACAGGCTGTGCACACAGCAAAGATCCTAAGGGGAAATGGTACCTATTGCAAGGCCAAGGTCAGCCCTAATTTCTAGATTTTAGGTTATGTGATGCAACTATGGATAAAGGACAACCTATCATTATATTGTCCCTTATTTGTCCCTTATGTAACTGTACCAAGTCATAGTCATATGTGAAATGCACTGGATTAAACACAATTATTTATATCTGAAGTGGTGTCATTCACTGTATTCCTAGACTAGACCCCAGTAACCACATTAAGTACACCCCCCAAGTATTCATACTGCACAATGGTGGCTATAGTGTGTGAACCGGGCCTTTACCAATAGGTAGATATTACCAATCCATTTCCCTGTCTGTGGTGGGGTAATTATCCCCTTTAATTCAGTTTATTGGATAATCTTGTGATAAATCAGCTTGACAATTGTCAGTGCCATGGGTTTGTTTGTTTTTTTGTTTTTTTTCTTTTTACTTTATTTTGTGTCTGAATACAGTATATGGTACATATTGGTTTTAGCCATTCTCTTGCACAAAAATAAATCATCTCAATTTAAGGACTCCAAGCTTCTCCATAAAATGGGACAGACATTTCATCACTGAAGCTTTATCAACCTTTTCGTTCGTGACAGCTATTTTGCGTGTTTGTTTTTTATTTGTTTGTTTTAACATCACATGGATTCTGATATCTGGTACCGACCATATCTATTTACTATCGGTTGTCTGAATTTTTTTCTGTATTAACTAATGGGGCATCCTCATTTGGGTACTTGACATCTTTTCACCAAAAATAAGTATATAACTGGGTGACCATAAAACTGAATGGCCAGCACCTAAACGGTTAATTGCTTTAAGACCTATATGTATGTATGTTGTCATAGTGAAAACTGTATGACTTTAATGTGCACCTGTAAATTGATCGGTTTTAATTAAAATCTGATGTTGTCTAAAATAACCAAACTAGTGTCTTTGTAATTTTTTCGCTATAAAACACACTTTTTCTTCTTTTTTTTTTTTTTTTTTTTTTTTAAATCTCAGAAAACACCTTAAAGGGGTTTTCCAAGACATTACAAAAAATTTATATAACGATCCAGGAGCCCCATTTTAAAAAATAAAAAAAGCAAAAATTATACTCTCCTTCCCCTGGTTCCAGCTCTGCGGCTCTTCCATCTTCTGTTTAGTCTTTTATTTCCAAATGGGGACGTCGCCGCTCATTGGCTGCAGCGGTCACATGCCTCTGGTTTACATCACCGTTTGGAAGCTAAAAAATATGATGTAAGTAGAGGCACATGACCGCTCCAGCCAATCAGTGGCTGCAGCTCTGACATCTCCATTCGGAAGTAGGAACTTTTAAACAGAAAACCGGAGAGCTGAGGTACTGCAGCCAAGAGAGGAAGGTGTGGGATTTTATTTTTCTTAATAGAACATGTGGAGCATGACATACATTTTTTTCACGAAGTGGACAACCCCTTTAATCATAGCTCATTGAGCTTACTGTATTTCCTGTCTTATCAAGAGTAGTTACCTAGATACTAGACAGGCCAATTCCTGTGTTACAGCAAATTGATAGGATCCATTTAGGGTAAGCATCTGATCCTGTTGATTTAAGAGATCTCATACAAGCAAAATATGGCTGCGTTTTAATCCAATGACCTAGACTGACAGCATTTTAAGTCCACGTGATACTGGTCGTTGGGGTCATCACAAGGATCTGTGGATGTGGAGAAGATTTGAGTTTTATAAATGTTTCCATTATATTTTCACTTTTTGTTTTGAATCAACTTCTGGATTTGGTTTGCCAAGTAACCAGGGCTGTTTTATTCAGTAGGAATAAATAAGTAACTATTTAAAAAGGTCATAAGTGGCTCTACAGCAGTGATTGACCTTTGCTGTTCCTAGCTGAACCTGTTAGAGGGACATTGGTGATGGAGTGGCAGAGTATGGGTAACAGCAGGACACAAGGCTACAGAGCTCTAAATGGTTAAAGATTGTCAGTAACAAAGATAAACAAGAACCTTTGCTGCGGCTAAGCCACAGCAGGGAGTGAGGTCAGCATCCCAGCCAGAGCTGGTAGAGCAGAGAGAGGTGGTGCCTTACCTAGGAAACCTTCTGTAAACATGCAGGAGATGAGAACTGCTTTGGCTTTGAAAGGAAGCATATTCATAAAGGTATGTTCACACAGTGTTTTTCAAGTGTAAACTTGTGCTTCAAAATCAGCTTCTAAATCTGCTTCAAAAAAACACTTGATTAGAGGCATACAGCATTTTGAAAACTCCTATCCCCATTGTTTCTTATGGGGATTTTACCAGCGAAAAACACCAAGAATTGACGTCGCTTATTTTTACTGCCGGAATTGCGTCCAAAAAAACATCTTGCAATTACGCTTGTGAAAAATGCTTCATGTGAACGACGAGATGGATATTACATGCTATTCAATGAAGGAAGGTTTGAAGCTCGTCTGAGACAGATTTTGGGCCGTTTTCCAGCGCGTTAAACACTCTAAAATACGGCCCAGAAAATGTAGTGTGATCATACCCTAAGGCCATGTTCACACGGCTTAAAATGGGACGTATTTCAGTCCGTACTACGCGAATTACGGCTGAAATACGTCCCAGTCATTACGGTAATCCACAGTTCTCACAGAGAACTATGGTTTATGTCGCCTCTCCCTGCTCGGCGAATCCGCCGCGGGGGGAGATAAGTGACATGTGAATTACCAGCGGTGTATACGTGCCGCTGGTAATGAAAGTCTATGGGCTGGCGAGGTGCCGGCCCCCCTGCTCCGCCCCCGTCCACACGGCGTAATTACGCCCCGCAAATAAGCGGTGTGAACATAGCCTAACAGTAAAGCATTTGGTAATCATCTTTATTTATCTTTGCCTACATGTTTAAAGCTAATCAAAGAAGTGATTATACCACTTTGATAGCAAGCAGAGATATTGAAACCCATAAGGAATTGGTACACAAAGTTAAAAAGTATGTAAAATTTTTTAACTTGCATAACTATTATTATAAGATGTATTTTTGGAACTCCATTTTAAAGGGGTATTCTTACTACATTGATTAACCATAAAAATGTAGGAAGGGTTAATAAAGATTTTTACTAAATACATTGCTGTCTTGATTTTGTTTCCCCTTAGAGCTAGAGGAGTTCTTAGTTACTGTTTGTGTATGGAAGCTTCTTTAGGTCACTGACCACTACTCTTTGCAGTCTTGAAGGGGTGTCTTGCTGTGTTCTCGAGTACTAGTCAGGATGGTGATGTCACCTTCCTATTCTCAGCTCCACTGAAGCTTGTTAATGTTTCTTACTGACCAACTTTAATACTGAAGAGTGCAGTTGCCTTCTGCCTTGCTGTTAAAAGCCTAACTCTCTAAACCCTACGCCTAGCAGAGCTGAAATGCTAATCACTACTATAGAACAACCCACAGCCTAACCAGGAACTGATAGCCTGGTATGGTAGGACACCCCTTTAAGACTGCTGTCACGTGTACCATTTTTTGGGGGGGGAGGGAAGGAGGAATTAAAATAACTTTTTTTTTTTTTATTGCTGTTCATTTTGGATCAACTGTTATTTTTCTAGCCGATGAAGATAGAGACTTAAAGGATTCTGTTGATGGCCTTTTTCACAGATTCCAACACATTTCACAAATAGTACTATATTCTACTTTGGTGGTACCTGAAAGGGGCTGTCCACCTTTAAGAAAAAAAACACTTGTAATAGCTCCCAGGCCGTCATGTGCTTCTACTTAGATTGCCTTTCAGAGCTCGTCACTGCTGAATGGTGATGTAAATTAGTGGCACATGACTGCTACAGCCATTCAGCAGCTACAGCAGTGATGTCCACTTTAGGAAGTGAGTAAATGAAAGCGGGAGACCGGGGAGATGCAGAGCTAAAACTGGAGGGAGGGGAGTTTGGGATTTTTTTTTTAAGTTGGAGTGCCCCGGAGCTTATCGCAAGTGTTTTTTTGTTTTTTTTTAAATGAGGTTAACAACCACAACCCCTTTAATGACTCTATTCAAACCCAATGGTATCTGACTGGTGTCACTTGTATTCTTCATGACACATGTGGCTTGCGCTAGAAACATGAACCACAATGCAGATAGAGGGAGACAAATGTTCAACTACATTATTCTGTAAAATAAAAGAATAAATTAAATTGTGCCATGTTTCACTGCACGTCACATTAGAGGCTTTTTGTTTTAGCCATAAGGGGACAGCATACACTGGCAAATGTGCTTCTGACTTCATGCGCCACTGTTCAGACTTTCTGCACACGGCTCAAAAGCACAGTAATCACCATAATCCTTCAAGTTAGAATATTAATATTTCTGGGACAAAAATTGTAAATTGAAACCTTTGTAACTTGAGACAACAACTCTAAGGGTCTGTTCACATGACGTGTTTACTCCGTGTTTACATACGCTTGTCGTACGTGTTTGGATCTGTTTGTCGGACCCCAAAGGGACCCAAGCACGTATCGAAAAAATAGCAGTGTGATTTACATTGCTTTTTATTAGAAACACAAATCGGCATTCACATTAGTGATACGTGTCTCACTCCGTCTTTTGGATCTGTCCCAAGAATTGACATGTCAATTCTTGGTCTGAAAGACGCAGCAGGAGCCCTATTTTAAACTATAGGGTGCGATCCAACTGCATCCAACAGGTATCTAAACACGCAGCTGAGTGTTGGATCTGTTTTGGATTCGATTGCTGCAGCATTTTTGGATCCGATTTTCAGATCCAGAAACGCCATAAGGGATGTGTAATGAGCAATTGACCTAATTTTGGGGGGATTTCTTAATTTTCCATATCATTATATGTATTTAAACTTTACTTTGACTACTGTGCAAAAAAAATAAGTTAAACCTTCTTGTTCTACAAAGATTACTTCTCAGAACTCTTATTACCATTATCATATAACAAAGGTGTATGGGAAAGAGCTGAACTCCTCACCGCCCTCTATTGGATGTAGTAAGCCTCAATTCACATGTGATTCACTGAGCCTTAGGCTATGTTCACACGGCTGATTTTGGGACGGATTTCAGTCCATATTGCGCGCCGTACTGCGCACAAATACGGCTGAAATCCGTCCCAGTCATTACGGTAATCCACAGTTCTCATAGAGAACTATGGATTCCGTCTCCTCTCCCCGCTCGCGAAATACGGCGAGCGGGGAGAAAGTGACATGCACATTATCCCGACGGGATACGCGTCGTGGATAATGAAAGTCTATGGGGTCGGTGAGCTGCCGGCCGCACCTCCCCATACACACGCCGTAAACGCGGGTGAAATCCGTCCCGCAATTACGATGTGAATCAGCCGTGTGAACATAGCCTTATCCGACCGGTATTTGTCCTGTTTTGTGGCTGTCCCAACGGCCGCAGGGGGAGGGGGGGGGGGGCGGCTTTGAGCGGAGAAAAGCTCTCCCCCTTCAAATTGACTTGCATAGATTCCGTCCGTAAACCAGACGGAAGAATGTGAAGGTACAATGTTTTGCGGGCGGCTTGTGGGCGGAAAAACCCGTGCAGTGGGGACTGTTGCATGGGTTGTCCATAGCGCCCATTGTACTCATTTCCGGCCTTTTTTTCAGACGGTCTGCAAAACCGCAAACCGTCTGAAAAACCGGCCGAAAACCCGTGCCGTGGGGACATGCCCTTATAATGTAAGAAGGGTTGCAGCTAAGCCAGTGATGTTCATCTACAGCCAGCTGTTTCGTGAGTTTGCCCCTCTTCAGGGCAGAGTAGAACTTACTACTTGGCTAGGTACCATCATCACAGGCACCAGCACAATTAATAGTGATACAATATATAACACGGGCTCTTCTGTCCACACTAGGTGATGATCACAGCTCACCCTCTTCCTCTACCTATTTACACAATGACTTCTTTGCTGATCACGCCTAGAAAACTCTCCCCGAGAAGCGAGTCAGCTCCTGCTTAGAGTATCCTATAGCCATGTGGCTGCAGTAAATCAGGTCACTAAAGGTTGTGCAAAGTAACTCAGGCATGAAAGCAGTCCCCAAAATCATATACAGAAAGGGATTTAAAAAAAAGAAAACTACATACAGAAAATAAATTCAGCTAAGAAGAAAAGCATATGTATCATCTGGTTTTAATTAGCAAAAAAATATATTAGTGATTCATTCCCTTTAAAGAGAACCTGTCACATTGAGAATGCTATGTAATCTGCTGGTAGCATGTTATAGAGCAGGAAGAAATGAGCAGATTGATATTTAGTTCTGTAGGAAATTATTTAGCAGAACTTCTGATTTATTTATTTAAATTTCTGCTGATTCTGAGTTAAAGGGATTTTCTCGCTACAAAGATCATATCTGTAATGATGGGGCAGTAAAGATAAGCACTTTTGCAACTGGTTTGTATTAGCTAAATCATGTAGTAAAGAAGTTATTAGCTAATCTGTGAGTGTCTAGAGTTAATTCTGCAGCCTGAGGTTGGGCCACACCCCTTTTGCTGTGATTGGCTGTCTGATATTTAGTTAAAGCCTGGTCAGGCCATGCCCCCTGTGGTGTGATTGGCTATCTGTACTCTCTTTGCTTACTCAGTGATAGCTCTGTGTGAAGGATCTGGGCAATTACTGAGTCTCTTTACCTGCCAGATATAACACACCCACAACCTTATAGACTCTGCTTCCCCCTCTTCTTTCAGGCAAGAGGTAGAGCAGTTTGCATTTCTTACATTTGTCTCATCATTTCAGTCTGTATGTATAACTGTTTACACCAGTATAGGTGTTCTGGTTACAAGAATTGCTGCTGGAGCCTGGAGAGGGGTGGCAGCTCTCCAGGCATGTGAATTGTCAATTTTAGGAGGTCTGCAGAGCTGTGACATCCTCTCCCTTTCACTGCTCACACAGAATGATGATGATGATGACGACTCAGGTGGGAGAGTGATGATGTCACCACTCCTAAGTGAAAGAAGATATGCCTACTGGGAGGAGAGACCCGCCCCTGGATTTAAAACTGTAAGCCAGAGAGAAAGCACGAGATGCCAGTGAAAGCCTATAGTGAGACGATCTCTTTAAGGACTCCAGTAGGTGGTCTTATCAGTGATTGACAGACATCTTTGTATGCAAAGTTGTACATAAAAGGCTGTCACTCATAAATAAGACTGCCTACTGGACTCTAACACAGAATAAGCAGAAATTTTAATTAATAGATTTCAAGTGCTGCTGATTTTTTTTTATTCCATATACTACATGTATATATCAATCTGCTCAGAATTTCCTCTCTAGAACATGCTGCATGCAAATCAATTACTATGTTGAACAAGACAGGGTCCCTTTAAGGATACAGGTGATGAATGACATGCCTGTGGACCGACATGAGCAGCATAGCCAATCACTGCCATTTAATTACAGAGGCCATAGATCACTGCAATTGATGTGTGGGCATGTTACCACTACAGCAAAGACTAAGAGGGCAATAATAAGAGTGACTGTACTGGAACAGTAGTCAATGAGTAATGGTTCTTATTTTACAACATATTCTTGCTTTGGACAATTTTTTTTCCATCTTCAACAAGCCCTTTAAGAAGAGTTAACCAGGTGACTAACACAGATAAAGGAAGTTCTTAGGTATTAAAGTCAGAAAGAACTGATTGAATCTAGAAAGGCATTCTAGTTACTGAGGACAAGAGCTCCTTCAGGATCCTGTACAACGGACGCCGTGTATCAGAAAACAAATATGGAGCAGCTGGCAAAGAGCAGTACAGAACATGTAGTACTGCACTGTACTGTGGAGAAGCGCAAATCAGTGCATGCACTTCACTCATACAGGTGTTCTAGAAACCACGATTGCAAAAAAAGTTGGCACCCTGTGTAACATGTAAAGAAAGCAAGAATGCAATGGTTTGGAAGTCATATTTTATTCACAACAGAATATAGAACGCATATCAGAAGCTGAAAGACATTTTTTTCCATTTTATTTAACAAATTAACTCATTCAATAAAGTCGATAGAGAACAATGTCTGTCATGGTGTAGAATCTCCTCTACAACAGTCTGTAAACATCTGGGACAGGAGGAGACCAGCTGGGAGAGGAATGTTGTCGTCTTCTCTGATGTAGGGTTCCAGCTGCTCAACAGACCTGGGTCATCTTTGCTGGATATTTCACTTCATGAGGCGCCAGATGTTTCCTATTGGTGAACGGTTTGGACTGCAGGCAGCCAGTTCAGCACCCGAGCTCTTCTTCTGTTATGATAGATGCAGTATGTGATCTAGCATTGTCTTTGTGAAATATGTAAGGCCTTCCCTGAAAGAGATGTCTAGATGATAGCATATATTGTTCTAAAATCTCTATGTACTCCTCAGCACTGATAGTGGTTTTCAAGATGTGTAAGCTGCCCATGCCACAGCCACACACTGCACTGACGAGGGGCACATACCCCGAAACAGCTGTCTGTAGTTGAACTTAAATGGTTTGGGTCAAATCCATTTAACAATGCTAGGCTCCTGCGAGCTACATGGTTACTGAGGATAACTACACCCAATAGAGGGCGCTGTGGAGCTCCTCAGCTCTTTTCCCACAAGCCTTTGCTTTATGCAAAACAGTCAGTGAGGTCTAAATGGCAAGTAACTCCTCACACCGACCAATTTATTGGTTCCTCTCCTCAAGGAGAGATTTTTCCCCTTTCCAGGCCACTCTTGCCTATCACCCAGCCAACCAGTACGTTCTACACTGCACTGATGAGGGGCAAATACTCCAAAACATCTGTCTGTAGTTGAACTTAACTGGTTTGGCTCAAATCCCTTTCACATTGCTAGGCTCCTGCGAGCTACATGTGAACTGAGAATAACTACATCCAACAGAGTGTGCTGTGGAGCTCCTCAGCTTTTTTCCCATAAGCCTTTGCTTTATGCAAAACAGTCAGTGAGGTCTGAATGGCAAATAAACCCTCACACCGACCCAGTGTCGGACTGGGGGGGTCTGGGGCCCACCCTATTGTACATGAAAATATTACCGGCCTCACGGGCATAAATACGCCCATTTTACCACATAATACAGTGTGCAAAACAGAACTATATTGGGAAGTACAATAGCAAGTTAGTCACACATCTGTCAGTCTAACACATCATAGACACAGGGCTAAGTAGCTCCATCCATATCCCCCTCCACCCACATCCAATATCCCCCTCCACCCACATACAGTATCTCCCTCCACGTTTCCCTTGGTCACGCACCTCACCACCTTCTAAAATAAACACTGCCATATAGAGACCACATAGAGGTCAGACAGCAGCTCAGGTATAACCTACAACACCACCATAAAAGACCACATAGAGGTCGACACCAGCTCAGGTAAACCTACAACACCTCCATATAGAGCCCAAACATGGGAGGTCAGACACCAGCTCAGGTATAACCTACAACACTGCCATATAAGACCACATAGAGGTCAGACAGCAGCTCAGGTATAACCTACAAACACCGCCATATAGAGACCACTTAGGTGATACACCAGCTCAGGTATAACTACAACACCACTATAAAACAGACCACATAGTGGTCTGACACCAACTCAGGTATAACCTACAACACCACCATATAGAGACCACATAATGGTCAGACACCAGCTCGGGTATAACCTACAACACCGCCACATAGAGACCACATAGGGATTCAACACCAGCTCAGGTCACATCACATTACAGTGGATACAGCACTGATCCAATATAGAAGTAACATAACCCCTGAAATCAGGTACTCACCGGAGATGTCTTATGTGATGAGTCGTTCTCTTCGCTCATGAGTTGTTCTTATTCCCTTTTTCCTCTGCATCCGTTCTGCACCGTCATGATGACTTGTCTCGGCCACCACACATCACTGCAGAAATAATAGACATATATCTTAGAAACCTCAATTTTCCAGCATCTCTTTACATATTCCCACCTCGGGACAAACTACCCAGGGGTTGGAGAGTGGATACAAGCCATAACTTAGACGCCTAGTATCCTAAGGGTTTGGAGGGTGGGGAGAGGACTAAGTCCCTGGAGATAATGCTACAACTATGGGCTGCTGCTCTCTCAATTATATTACCAGGTAGACAGGCAGTTAGGGGTCCCCTTTTAGGTAGTATACAGGCAGTTAGGGGCCCTCCTTTAGGTGGTATACAGGCAGTGAGGGTCTCCTTTAGGTGGTATACAGGCAGTGAGGGGTCTCCTTTAGGTGGTATACAGGCAGTTAGGGGTCTCATTTAGGTGGTATACCGGCAGTTAGGGGGCCTCCTTTAGCTAGTGTGCAGGAAGTCAGGGCCCCCGGTAGGTAGTCAGGGCTCCCTGTAGGTAGTCAGGGCCCCCTTCCATTAGCCAGGGCCCCCCCGTTTAGGTCGCCAGGGCCCCCTTCGATTAGCCAGGGCCCCCGTTTGAGGTAGCCAGGGCCCCCTTTGAGGTAGCCAGGGCCCCCTTCCATTGGTCAGGGCCCCCCTTTTAGGTAGCCAGGGCCCCCTTCCATTAGTCAGGGCCCCCCTTTAGGTAGCCAGGGCCCCCTTGCATTAGCCAGGGCCCCCCTTCCATTAGCCAGGGCTCCCCTTTTAGGTAGCCAGGGCCCCCTTCCATTAGCCAGAGCTCCCCTTTAGGTAGCAGGGCCCCCCTTGTAGCCAGTGCCCCCTTCCTTTTAGCCAGGGCCCCGCTTTCAGGTAGCCAGGGCCCCCTTCCATTAGTCAGGGCCCCCATTTGGGTAACAGGGCCGCCTTCCATAAGTCAGGGCCCCCCTTTAGGTAGCCAGGGCCCCCTTCCATTAGCCAGGGCCCCCCTTTAGGTAGCCAGGGCCCCCTTCCATTGGTCAGGGCCCCCCTTTTAGGTAGCCAGGGCCCCCTTCCCCATTAGTCAGGGCCCCCCTTTAGGTAGCCAGGGCCCCCTTCCATTAGTCAGGGCCCCCTTTAGGTAGCCAGGGCCCCCCTTTTCCATTATCAGGGCCCACCTTTAGGTAGCCAGGGCCCCCTTCCATTAGCCAGGGCCCCCCTTTTAGGTAGCCAGGGTCCCCTTCCATTACTCAGGGCCCCCCTTTAGGTAGCCAGACCCCCCCTTCCTTAGCCAGGGCCCCTTTAGGTAGTTAAAAAAAAAACAGCCACTTACCTCGCGCCCACTCCGGCTCCCGCTCCTGTCCGCTCCGGCTCCCGGCCGCTCCGATCTCCCCGCCAGCCTTTACTGCCGCCCTGCATAGGCGGCGCGGTGATGTGACGTCACCACGCCGCCTACGTCAGCAGTAGGGGCCGGCGCCCGGCAGGCTGAAGGCCTAACATCTTCAAACCTGCCAGGGAGATCAGCGGAGCGCAGCGCTAGTGCCGCTGTGCTCCGCTGACCCAAACCCCAATGCCCCTGGGAGTCGGGACATCAGTCCCCAACTCACGGGCCGTTCTCTGAGCGCTCGGGAAGCAGGGCCTGGGTGTTCAGTGACCAGATGTACGGCCAGGCCCCGGGGAACGATGGCACTGCCTCCGGGGCCCACAGCAGCTCGGAGGAGGGGGGGGGGGATGGCCCAGTCCGAGCCTGCACCGACCAATTTATTGGTTCCTCTTCTCAAGGAAAGAGTTTTACCCTTTCACAACCACACAGAACAGTTTTCCATGTTGCCTTAGTATAATTTAAATGCACTCTAGTCCACAGTAGATGGCAGTGTTTCTGGATTGTGTTGATTTATGGCTTCTTCTTTGCATCATAAAGCTTGCATTTGTGGATTGCACTGTGAACTGTGTTCACAGACAATGATTTCTGAAAGTATTCTTGAGCCCATGCCCTGATTTACTTGTCATGCCTTTTTTATGCAGTGCTGCCTGATGTCCCCATAGATCACAAGGAATCAAATACTGACTGTCGGCTTTCTCCCATGGATTTCTCCAGATTACCTGAATCTGTTGATGATATTATGTACTGTAGATGGTGGGAGATTCAAAGTCTTTTCAATTCTACAATTTTTCTAATATTATTCCACAATTTTTAGATGCAGATTTTAACAGATTTGGTAAATCGCTGACCATGTTTGCTTCTGAGAAACTCTGTGCCTCTAACATTCTTTTTTTATATGCAATCATGTGACTTGGTTGAAACTTGACCCTCAAGCTGTTGTTTATTAGTACCACTTTCTTTTCAAGTCGTTTGTTAACCCTTTCCTAATTTTTTTGACGTGTTGCTGCAATATGTTTCTAAATAAGTTAAAGGCGTTGTCTCACTACAGGCTTTCAGCCTACTTCAAAAATCCTAAAGCTGCCAGAAAACACTGAATTCAGGAGCGTACTTCTTTTCTGCCTCTTCTCCTCCCCCTTCCACCCTCCCCTCAGCACACAGACAGCTCTCCTCCTTGGACTGCAGTAACTTCTATACAGCAGGGGGAGGGGGAGGGGGTTTGCTGCCAGAGTTAACCCTGTGTGTGCCTGCCTAGGTCTGCTGCAGGCTGCTCACTGCTGGATCAGCTGCACTGTCAGCTCCACAGAGTCAGGAGACAGGAGAGGGCTGATCTATGAGTGTGGAGAGGTCTGTGAAGCTGTGTATGCTAATAGCAGAGCAGGGGGGATGCAAATGTTCCTATACCCCCTGCTTAGCATACAAATCTCCACGGACATCTCAAGCAACAACAAACAAACCCTGTCAGAACAGACACAGGACAGCTGTGAAGTGAGTTACTATAATCAGGATGTGTCACTAATACAGCAGAGCAGGGAGGGATATGAGGCATTCACATGCCCCCCTGATCTGTTCTATCAGTATATTCAGAGCTCCACAGACACATCATGATTATAGTAACACACTTCACTGCTGTCACAGTGCTTGTTTTTAAAGACCTTTTAATTAAAACCCAATCATTGTAGCGAGAAAACCCCTTTAAAGGGGTTTTCTCACAATAAAGATGAACTATTAATATGTAGAAACAGGTAACTGAAGACTTTTCCTGAATACATTAGTATTTTACCTTGTCATCAAGGAAAGACCAATTCTGAAGAAAACAGAATTCCAAAATGGAACATAGAATACAAATGTCAATAAGGAAAATATTCCACTAAAACTTCACTTTTAGATTTTTAACTATTAAAAACTACATCAACAATGATAAACAAAAATCACACAACATAAAGGGACCCATGCAAGAAAAATTGCAAAAATCCCTGTTAGGTGCAACAGAGAAAAATACAGAACCTATGTACCCCTTAGTCTATCTGTTTACCCTAGGAAAAGTACCCCACAGGATCAGTGGGCCCGAAAATGGACGGTCCCCCGCACTGAAAACTCTCACCTAATTGACCCCTACAAACAAGGAGTTCAAATAAGGAGATCAACCAAACAACAATCATAAAGTACATATACAAAAACACCTTCTGTAGACCAGGAGGCATAAGCAAGAAAACACATAACTTTACATAGATATTCCATCAACTACACAACATGCGGTATTTCCCTCCGTATGTACGCAGATATACATCAGTGGGTATAGCAAAAAATACATGAGTGCCGCAGTTATGAATTCCTCTTGAGAGAAATGCCTCTCACTTGTGACTGTTGACTGTTGACTTTACATCATAGTTGCCAACTTTTGAAAATGGAAAAGCAGGAGATAGAAGCGCGTTTAGCGCGCCGCGGCAAAAAAAATGCATGGACACGCCCATCTTTTTGGTGTGCCACGCCCTTCAAAAAAGCCAACCCAATCCACCAACTGCAATAATGGCTTTGGAAGTAAGCTATGAGATGCCCTTATAGTCCAGTTAGTAGCACCCCCTATAACATGTAGTTGCATCCTTGACAGCAGGTAGATGCCCCTTGAAAGCCCAAAGTATGAATGCCCCCCTTGTTAGACAGTGTTAAACATTGCGCCCCATGTGTTAGCCAGGTAGTTTGCCCCCTTTAGAAGCCAGTAGTTGCCGTTCCCTTTGGTATCAGATAGTTGGCCGGCCACTTTGTAGCCAGGTAGTTCCGCCTTTGATAGATCAGGTATGTGCCCTCCATTGATAGCCAATGTATGTTGCCCCCCATTGATAGCCAGGTAGTTGCCACCCATTTTGGGTGGATAGCCACAGGTAGTATGCCCTCCCTTTAGTAGCCAGGTAAGTTTGCCTCCCATTAGATAGCCTGTAGTTGCCTCAGCCACCATGTAGCCAGTGTAATCTCCCCTATAACTAATAAAATCAAATACATAAAAGCCCACTTATTACCTTACCCAGGCTCCATGCGAAGCTACTCCGGTCAACCATCCCGGCCGATCGTCCTCACGTTGCAAGGTGGTATTGAGGCATTGTGCCAGCAGTCGCGTTTCACTCCCCCTGCGAGCTGACCTGTATGTACAGCGTCAAGTGAGCTCGCCGGTGACTGTCTGTACATACAGGGTGAGTAGGGAGGCATGGTGAAACAGATCCTCCTCCTGCCTCCTCCCTGCACAGTGCGAGACTGACTCCGGCGGGATCAATCGGGCCGGCTGCGGCCGCATCACCCGCCTAGTATGGGGCGGCGCTGGCGCCGCAAGATAACGCACTAACGCTACTCTTGCGCCGCGGTAATTTAAAGAACCCCCTCGCCGCCTGCTGGCGTCGGGCAGGAAATGCCAACCACTGCCGGGAGGGCGGGGGTGGGACCCCAAATAGCGGGACCCCCCGCCAAAAAGCTGGGAGAGTTGGCAGAGTAAGCTTTACCATTATCACACTGGTCTTCCCAACTTTTTGGTATATTAGGTTTTGAACCACCGCATACAATCACAATTGCGCAGATTGACAGTATCTGTGACATTGTTTGGTGAATGTGGTTTCAAGTCCCAATGTCCCAGGGAAGAGTATGGTAAAAATATGGTATCCAGAAACCATTGTAACTTGAGGAAGTAATAGGAAATTTCAAAACACAGGCCTATTAATGTCTTCTAAAAGTGAGACAACGCCATCATGTGGCTCAGCTGCAGATAAACAGCAAAAGCTGTTGTGTTATAAGCATTTATTGTGCATTACCAGTTATTTTCTAAAATACAAGTCCCATGTATTAAGTTTAGGCTCAGAGCAGTTTTTCCTGTTTCCATTTGTTTTTTCTTTAGTTAGAGTTTTGGCTTAGCTGCCACCTAATACAAGTGAATAGACGTGTTTCTACTTACTACTTACTACTATAATGTAGTGGAAAAGTGTTCCCATGAAAGTAACAATTCAGAGGAGCATCTTGTTCACTTAAACACATCTGTTGGTATGCTGTATACCTGCTCGTTAATTCCTTCTATTCTATTCTAGAGCCCTGAAATCCGAATGCCTGAAAAAGTAGTTTAAACGACCCAAGGACAATTTTATTTACAGTGTTTTTTCCTCTTGTCCTTTCAACAGTTGTTATACTTTTTTTTTTTTTCAATTACCGCACTGTATGATACCTCGTTTTATGCCAGATGAGTTGTACTTTATGGAGTAATAGTTTAAGTTCACTTATAAATAATTGCAGATTTTTTTTTCAATGTTTAAAAGAAAAAAATGTTTGTTTTTTTATTTATTTTTTTACACCATTCACATTTCACACTTAAATAACTTGTTAGATTAATTCTACAGGTTATTCGGTTGTATGGATACCTAATATATGTAAGGATTTTTTTTGTGTGAGTAATGTATTGCACAATTATTTTTTGATTAAATATTTTATTGATATTTATTTTACAACTTATTTATTTTTTACTTTTTTTTTTTAAATCCCATTGAGTGATAACTTTGGTTACTTTTTTTTTACACTTAGCATGTATTAAATGCACATTCATATATAATAATACATGTTATCATTGTCAGTCTACACAAGCAGTGGATGATGATCAGCACACAGTCTGCCCTGATCACTGGCTGTGTTAACAGACAGCCACTTGGCTACTCTAGGTCCCCCCAGGGTCTGAGCCTGTGCAGCCGTCCCCTGCTACTCTGTCCTGGGTCAACAACCGTTAGTCCCGAGTCACCTGACAGAGCAGGGGAAAACCTTAGTAATATTGCGCTGCAGTGACGAACTGCGGCAATCAAAGCTGGTGCTGGGAACGGGGCTGTATAATACAGCCCCGTTATCAGTGCTGCTCCGGCGCCAGGTCCCGCAAACTCCAATGTCTGCAGCGACGCCAAAAGACTTCGCTGCAGACACGGGAACGATCCAGAAATGTCCCTGCTGTCAAAAGACGGTGGCGACGTAAGGGATAGTTAAAGTTCTAGTTATTTTAAAGGGGTGTGTCCACCAGCTCATACATGAGTCTAGTCAGCTCTTATTGGACGTCAGGCCCTGTGCAGGGACAACCCCAATGGTAACACCCAGCTGACAAGATTCAGTAATTATTTCCTAGGAGGAATAAGCAGAGGAACAGCACAACACAGATTTAAGATAAGATGGATCCGGTATGATATTCACAGGGAACCGCAAGATTTACTGTAAAAACCGACAGGAGATGTCACCGGTCCTCGCTAAACAAAAACTTCATGAGGTGAGGTATGCTATCAATAGTCTCCTAGGAATCACTTATAAGCGAAGCACATGTCATGGAATTCAGCACAATTTGCACCAAACATATTGACATTATGTATGCTACAATCTAGCATTCCGGCAAAACCACATATTTATAAAGCCACACAAATCTAAATGTGCCTGGCAAAGTGTGTAGTTTTACCATGCCACTCTGTGTGACTCATGTATTAACCCTGCTCTATAGTAATTTCAGTTCAGTAGAAACAGTGTTAGGCCCATAAGGGAAGACATATTATCATGTATTTACAGAGGCTTAAAACTTGTATCTTCTGCCATTGTCATGAAAAAAGAAGCATGGCTCCTCCACCGATGGCCTATTATGGCACTGGTCCTACATGCTAAATTGCATTTCATGCCACCTCTTTGGGAAAAGCATATATGGTTTTCTTCTCCAATGATGTAGTAAAATGTACTCTTGCAAAACCTATGGAAGTCATTTACAAATTCTGAACAGCAGGATTCCACTCAGGGTGAAAAAAAGAGTCCACCAAGACTCCCAAGAAGCTGGCCCGCCACCACAGCCAGCACTGAGGAAGCCTTTATAACTTCGTTGTTGAGGTCACATTTTTGGAATATCAATTGGATATGCTATAAGTATGTGATATGTGTGGGTCCCACACCCACTTGGTTGTCCTCACAGCACCCACAGAAATGAATGGGAGAACTGCAACCACTTCTGTCATCTCGAATGGAGAAAAAAAACTTTCTAAGGACCACTCTAGAGTCAATAATAATAATAATCCACTATATTTATATATGGCGCCCAACATTATTCCACAGCACTTTACAATTTAGAGGGTATACGTACAGACAAGGAGAACAAACGTTACACAGTAAAAAGTTACAGATCAGACACGGGGTATGAGGGCCATGCTCCCAAGAGCTTACAATCTATTGAATGTGGGACTCAGAGGTTGCATTTGCACCTACTACAAGTTTATAGCAAATTCTATTGTGTGAGATGGGAACACCCTTTTCATATCTAAACAGCACACACCAGTAACCCTACACAAAGTACACATTTATGATATTGGGTGGCATGTAGATTGTAAGTTATGTTTCCACAATCTGTTTATTTGCGGGGCGTAACTACGCCCCGCAAATACACCGTGTGGACCGGTAAGGCGGGGGGGCTCCGGCACCTCGCCGGGCCCTAGACTTCATTACCAGCGGCAATCGTATACGCCGCTGTGATTCACAAGTCACTTATCTCCCCCCTCAGCGTATTCCTGCGAACAGGGAAGGAGACGTTATCCATCGTTCTCTATTAGAAACTGTGATTCCGGTAATGACTGTACGTATTCCAGCCGAATTTCGCTCACATAGCATACAGCGCGTAATTACGGACTGAAATACGTCCCATTTTAAGAGAGCCGAGTTTGAACATAGCCTAAACCTTCGCAGGCAGGTGTTCTCTTTCCTTCAGTTCCTTTAATTAAGTCACATATTGTCAACCGATTGTACTTGTTTGACTTATGTTATGAATGTAACCCCCTTGAATGTACAGCGCTCTGGGATTAATGGCGCTCTAAAATAAATAATAATAATAATGCAAGGAAATGTTAATAATCTCTGACCACAGTGATTAGGGCATTCTTCATCTGCTATCGGCCCTACTTGTCCGTGTGGTTTCAGGTAGCCAGTGACTCTAGTGGTTGTCCATGTGTTATGGCACATCTAATATGCCGCCAAGGAGCCCCACTTCTGTTCTCCACCACCCTCAAAAAGTTCCTACAAAAATCTTAGAAATTGTTTATAGATATTTGTGTAAGTCCCACAGGAAACAGGTTGAGACGTATGCCGTTTGTACTTGACATAGTTTACTGCCACAAACATAATAACATAGTAGGTAAGGTTGGAAAAAGACACAGGTTCATCGACTCCAACCTATAACCCTTCTGTGCTGATCCAGAGAAAGGCAAAAACCTGATATGAGGTAGATGCCAAGTGCTCCAAACAAGAGGACAGCAACTTTCGCTCGGAGAATAAATACCCATGATTCAATCCGATCGGCCCTTCTGTAGACCTAGTAGTCTTGATAACCTAAGGAATAATCATTTTTTTTCAAGAAAGGCATCCGAGTCCTTCTCGAAAATGTTAATGAATCCACCATCGCAACCTCTTGTGGCCCATACTGTCACCGCTCTTAGGGTATGTTCACATGGGGTAATTTCGGCGCACATTTCGTTGCGTATTTGCACTCTAATACGGGCGAGATGCCAAAGATATACGGTAAATCCCAAAGTTCTAGATACGGAGAACTATTGGACTACTCCTCCTCTTCCCCTACACGGAGAATCCCCGATTGTATGTACTGCTCTGGGGCATATCATGATACATGTCAAATACCTTGCGGCGAATACGACGCCTCGATTCAATGAATGTCAATGGTGTCGGCATTCTGTGCCTTCCCCCCAACCCCATGGGCCGGCTGGGTACTCCGTCCAACAGTTACATCGAGTGAACATACCCTTACATAAAGATCCCCTCTATGATATGATGAGACCAAAGGGGGTGCCCCTGGTCTAGTTTCGATCCAAGGTATAAAAAGAGCATGTGAGAAATCTCTGTACTGTCCATTCACATATTTGGACATGATAAAAGGGTTGTCTAGGTCTTTAAAAAACTAAATTTCAAGTACTGTTTTTAAAATTTTAAAAAAACTCATGGTCATAAACAATTTTGGTGTTGGTGTATGAAAGGGACATAGCTGAACCAGAGCAGGTAGAGGAGGCTGGCCAAGTTAGTTAGGGGAATGGACGAATTGCAATTCCAAGACCACTTATCAAACTTGGGGTTATTCAGCTCTGAAAAAATAGGTGCAATTGTCATTACTGTCAGAGTGTTTAACCTCTTAGGCTAGGTTCACACGGTGTTTTTTCAGGGCTTTAAATTACACCCGTTATTACGGCGGTGGGGCGGGGGTGGGGGGGAGGGGGGGGCCCCCCCTATCGCCGCGGTAATTCAATGTCAATTATCTCCCCCCGGGCGTATTCGCCGAGTAGGGAGAGGAGACATAATCCATGTTCTCTATGAGAATGTGAATTACCGTAATGACTTGGACGTTTTTACAGCCGTAATTTTTTCGCACCCCGGGCGCGTAATTCGGATAAAATACGCCCAATTTTTTAAGCCGTGTGACATAGCCTTTAGAGGCCGTTCCCCCCGGGTTATTCGTGATGTTTTCCACCCGTATTCGCCGAGGGGGGAGAAAAGTGACATGCACATTTTTTACGGCGTGTACGCCGTGAATAATGAGTGTCTAGGGGGCCCGGCGAGCTCCCGGCCCCGGGCCCCCCCCCCAGACGGCTGCGGCGTAAGCGGGGCAAAATCCGTCCCCGCAAAACGCGGCAAAAAGGTGTGAATTTTCCCTTTAAAGGGCAAGCCGAAAAGGCCTTTGTGACCTCAGTTGTAATGTTTTATTTTTTCAAAAAACCCTTTTTTTTATGGGCCCCTTGTTTTATGTGGAAAAGGGGTTGTTTTTTTGGGGGAAATTAGTTTGAGTTTACTTATCAATTACGGGGTAAAAAAAAAAAGGTTTTTTTTTAACCCCCATTAATTTCACACTTAAAAACCCTGGTAATTAATTCTACAGCTTTTTACGTCGTGTGGATGTCCAATATTGTTTTTTTTTCCCCTGTAATCCCCTGAAAGGTTTGTGAAGGTAGAGGGTTTGAAAAATATTGTGTTATATGTATAAATTATAAAACCCCAAGCTTTTTTTAAAGGCTTTTCAGCTGAGCAGAATTCATTTTGTGGAGAATGAGCAGAAATATGAAGAAGCAAAGATGGTAGGATGTGCCCATTGTTATCGGTTTCCTCAAAGTGTGACCCCAGCTATTGTCCCCTTTTTTCCTGAAGTTTCTTTCCGGGAAAAATCACTGAAGTTTTGGTAAGCAATCCAGAGATTTTCCCCAGAGACAGCGGGCCCAAAAAAAAAGTATTTTAAAAGCTGCCTAAATATGGACATACATCTTTCCTTCTTCTCTTGCGCCTGCTTTTAAACTTGATTGCAGTTTATAAAAATATGTGTGAAATTTTTTGTTTTGTCAGAATTGTTGGAACTGAATGAAAACGACCCAGAACCCTGTTTGATCATTTCTAATCGGCCGATACTTTTTCCCCCCAAAAATTTGGGTTTGGAATACCGGGAAACGGGTGCCCCCCCAATGTTGGTAAACGACCCCCAACAATAGGGCGCCGCAACCGGGGGGCGTGCCCTGAGGTGGATCTAGGACCCCAGAGGACCCCAACCTGCCACGGGCGTTTGCGGATCGGGGATATAAAAATTGAGGACTGCACCCTCAAAAGGGTTTCTCGTTAATTATCATTTTTGTATTTAACTGCTTGGCCCATTTGATGTCTGGGGTTTAGTAGATTGCTTGTGGTATCTGGTCGCGGGTGGTCAAAATAAATGACTCAACCTAGACAATTTGATCCACCGGCCACTTTTGAACTTTGTTTTCGTGATTCCGTAGTTCGGATTGTCCTGTTTTTAGTCACAACCCCTTTCCCCGGTATGGTTGTGAAATATAGTGGGAACCTTGACAGTCTCTGGGTTAATTTTTGAGTGGTAGGGGTCTCTGGGTTTTTTTTGGGACAAGATCTGTTTATTGTAGAATTTGGGGTGGGTCCGGGTTAGAAATAATCCCATGGGGGATTATTCGAAAATATATAAGTATACATATTGTTTCTGGAAAAATGCCGGGAAGGTACGGTCCCACATTGGGGCAAAAAAAGGGGTTGGACTTTTGTTGGGTTAATTAGGGACTTTTTTTTACGTTGAAGAACCCTTTGTTTTTTGAGCCGGGATCTGGCACAGGCCGGTGGCAAGGTGTGTATCTTTGTAGGTTTGGAACTCCCCAAGTATAGAACCCCAAAAATTTTTAAAGATGCTTCACAAAGAAGGCATAAGTTGCCTGAAGAGCAGAGACTTTGAAAAAAAATTGTATGTAAAAAAAAAGGGAAAAAGTTGTGAAAAATGCATTCAAAATGATAAGTTGGGGGGATTGCCAAGAGGGAAGTTTTGAAACCCATAAGAGGTATGGAAAAATTCAAAGAGGGCAGTTATCTGAAAAAGGATGGTTGGAGATAGCAAGGCTCCCCTCCAGGCCAAAAGTTTGAAAAAGAAGGTTTTGGGGAAAGTTAAAAAGTGTTGGAGGGAAGGATAAGGAAGAAAAACTGATGTTAAAATTTTTCTGTTTTAGTTAGGAAAGAAAAAACTGCATTCAGGGTTAAATTTATGTTCAGCTACGCACTTTTTTATCTTTCACACTAAAATTTGGAAGTGTAAAAAACTTGGTTTCGATTCAAACCCTCTTTTAGGGGGGGTAGTGCTGGGGGACATTTCCCCTCTGCTCTGGGTGTAATGAAAAATTGTAGCGCTCAGTCAAAGAAATGCAGGTGTAGTTTGACAAGAGAAAAGATAAAAAAATAATATAAAAATGAGATTGAGAGAAAAAAAAGCAAAATTACCTCTGTGAAAATGAGTTTAAATCATGAAAATAAGCTAGCATGTTGAGACAAGCACTGAAAGAACAATGATGTCTTCCCCAAGTCCATCCCCAAAACCCCCCAAGAAAAATCAGGGGGAAAAGGGGGGGAATGCCCGCAGTGCGGTGGTCTCCCGGTTTGGTAAAGGGGGGTTTTGGGGAATAGGGAGGGTCCCTCGTTCTCTGTCCCCCCCCTCCTGGGCCCGGTAAAATGGGAAAGGTGGTCCAAGCTCAGTTGATGTTAAAGCCCCAGCACGGTGGTCAAGTATTTTCTCGTGGGTCAGGGGGCATCCCCCCTCCCCGGGGGGGGAGCCTATTTTTCCCCGCCCCCCATTGTCACACCGAGGGGGGTTGGCCAATTAAAATTTTGGAAAAAGCGGTTCTGGGACTAGCCAGGACTGTGAGCTTTATCTAAGGAGAAGGGCCAAGTGGAAAAGGGATTGTATCCTGAGGGCGCGGGAGATTCCCTTGCCTTTTTTTAAATCCGGGCTGGGGGGACCGGTCTAAGTGGCAAGATATTGAAAGGAAACAAATTCCTTATATTTATTATAATGTTTTGGATTTTTTAATGAAATAGAGACCAAAAATGACAACCCGGTCCATCTCCCTCCCATTTTCCCCCCGGATTTTATGTTTTCCTAAAAAATTATGCAATTTATCCTGAAGGCCCATCCCCCCGGGGTCCAGATCCCCTCGACTATTAGCTGTTTTGGGAAGGGTCGCATTCTAATGCCCTCCCCGTGCCAATTAATGCTGGTCCCTTCCTGACTTGGATCCTTTCCTATACAGACACCTGCCCTGTAAATTTCTACTTGAAGCGGCCCTTCTGCAGCTCATGAGGGCAAAATACGGATCTCCAGAAGGCATGGAATTAGACCGTTTTGAACCCGGCATTGAAGATGGGAAGGTACCGCTGTGCCCTTAAGGCCTTCCCTGCAGTTATGATGCCCCAAGGGAACCCATGACCAAATTCCCCCTACCATCTACAACAGCACCACAGGACTTATGGTCTCAAGCCCTAAACGATGTTACTACTGCCAGTCCCTGTGGGGTCATTTTGTTAAGGAAAGAAGGCCTGAGATTCGACCCAGACCTTACAAAAACTTTGGTGTCCTAAAAAACCCTGACATCACCAATGTAAAACGCTTGGGATCCTCACTCAAGACCAGCTGTGAAACAACGCCCCTGGGATACTATTAGCACGTTGGATCCGTTGTCGGACAGCGCCCAACTGCTTGAAGGCTGTACACGCCGCACAGATTTTACTGGATAAGCCGCAGACATCGCCTGGGACATGATGTATTATTTAGGCCCCCCCCTGACCCTTCTGCGTTCCCACAGCAGACCTTGCCGAAACTATGATTTCAGCGCCTTACCTTTCAGTGCTCTTTTTCTCTGCCCTACCCCCCACTCTTCTTCCCTACACAGGGGGGGGAGAGAAGAATTTTAAAAGGGAATGGGAAAACAATCCGGATGAGGACTACCATGACTGTCAAACCGTCTTGCAAAACAGACTGCAGCCCCATTTACAGTGGTGACTGAAAAAATTCCCCAATGGGGTTCAAAACCCTTTGGGCAATGGTTAAGATTGCTACGAAAATGGAAATTTTTTATACAGGAATTTTGCAATAAACCCCAGAAGATGAAATCCCATGGGGAGAAGCACTGCCCCCACACTTTTAGCTCAAGTTGTGAATTACAGCTCTGGAGGAAGCCTGTAAAATGGCCAAAGGGAAAAAACAGCCAAAATTTTTGGGTGTTAAGGTATGCCCCATGGCATAGACATTCTGGGCCACTGGAAAAATGAGGATTCATCACGACGGGAAACCCCAGTCAAGCATGCAGTACAGATCCGTCCTTTAAAGGGCCCCCACTTGAACTGCCCCCAAAGGTAGCCATCTTAAAGGTTAAAAGGGCCCATGGCAAAGTGAAAGGGAAAAAGACCCCAGGAAACCAGACAGGGGACCAAGCCGCAAAAACACACTCTTGGTGTAGTGTATCCCAAGGGCTGGATCCTGAAACCCCTTATGGTAACCACCAAGCAGAAAAAGGGTTTTTTTAAAAAACAGGGAAATGATAACTCCACCCCTGATTGGAACCCCCGGTGGGCCCCCCAAGAAAAAAATCGCAGAACAAAACGGCAACTGCAAAAGGGGAAGCAACATGGAAAAAAAGATGGAAACTCTCGAAAGAGGGAAATTTTTTTAAATGCAAAAAGGCTTGTCTGTTTACCTAACGAATGTATCCTGCCATTGCAGCCTGGGCCCCTGGGCTATCATCGTGGAAAAAATAGGGGACTCAGCTATTGCAGAAGTTGTACCATGCTCCAGGGGAATCATTCCCTGATTGCAGCCTAACGTCAAACATGTACATCTGTACCACGCAACCCTTCCCCTCTGCTCAAAGTTCCCCATGCAGATTGGGAACCAAATATCCCTTCCCAAAAGGGTTTAAGTGGACCAATCCGATCCTAAGAGCGGGAAGTTAATATGTTTTGGTTGCAAAAGACATGTTTTCAGGAGGGGCCCGGAAGCTACCCATGACCAAAGACCTCCAAAGAACGGGAAAGAACGATTATGAAATAGCTTGCATTTGGAATCCCCCAGGTTTTGAGTCAGACCAGGGTCCAGCCTTCTCTTCCTCGGTTTTTGAGAACTTTTGGGAAATGTTAGGGGTAGATTTGGGCCCGCACACCCGACCTCCCCAAAAGCTCTGCGAAGGTCGAGGAAAGGGATGGGGACCCCCAAGAAAAGTTGTTTAAAAAAAGACTGCTGAGTCCCCCTTGCCCCGCCAAATTTTCCCCTTGTTTGTACCCCGTTTGGGCACCCCCCACAACAAAACATGGTCTAACCCCCTTTGAATACTGTTTGGGAAGCCCCCTTCTGTGTTTGAGGTCAGGGAGAAGAGTTTGGGGGGAAAAAAGTGACAGGATGTACAATTTGTGATTGAATTTTCTAAAGAGTTGACTAATTTGCTGCTGCTTTTCCTTGTCTTCCAGAATCCACAGGGGGAAAAGGTACATGATTTCAAACCGGAATCGGTGTACATAAAGGCATAAAGGAGGAATTGCCCGGAGCCCGATTTTAAGGCCATTCACTGTTATCCCGATTACCCCCACGGGGGTGAAATTGGGGGGGAAGCCCACGTGGATCCCTGCTTCCATTGAAAAGGGACCAGTGACAAAAAGATTGTTTATATCCTTTTTTAGTTTTCCCGTAGCCGCAGTAATCTATAGTGATTTTTTGGGTGGACATTAACCAAAGTGTGCAACTTTTTTTTATGCTTGGATATATTCCCCCCCTAATCCCTGCCAGAAAGGATTCTTTCCCCCCCAGGTTTGGGCCTCGATCCTTTGTGACAGGGGTGTTTTTACTTGTGTGTAACACGCCCCGGATGAAATTTCATTACTGGGTCAGATGTTTTATAGATTCATTGGAGGCCCAAGGGGGGTCCCAGTCATTCAAGGCGCAGATCAAATTGCTGCAGGTTTGCTTCCATTATTCCCCAAATTCAAAATTATAAAAATGTAGACGGATTAATTACAACAAGGGTGAATGGGAAAAACCTATCGCCCCAGGAAGATAAAGAATCGTCCAAGGAACTTAAGGAGAAATCAGGGTGGGTACTTCTTTGGGCCCCCTGGGTGTATTGGATGGAGGCTGGAAACGTGGGTTTCGCAGGGGGGGCATGGTTCTATTTTTATTAGTGGTGCTACTGTTGACTGTTTTTCTGCATTCCCCTCTACAAAAAATCTATTTGGGCCGGGGTAAGGGAGGAGGAGCCACTCAAACTTTCTTATGCACGAACAGGGGCCCCTGATGACAGTGTGAAGGAGGTATTGCTGACATCCCCTTTCTACCAAACCCCTAAGATAACCAAAAGTCAATTCTTGATTTGAAGGGAAGTTCTAGGGGGGAAAAACCTCACATGTTAGTTAGGTACTGGGAAGTTGCGTGTTGAATTCCCCCCCCCCCCCGTAGAGGGGTTTCCTCAAATTTTCGAAGAAATCCCACACCCTTTACCCCCCTTTTTAGCAGTTCCAAAATCCCATGCAATCTTATTTTGGAAGGACAATAGGGACAGTGGAGAAAAAAACTTGGTCTTTAGGGGGATTGTGAAGGTAGAGAGGTTTGAACAATATTGTGTTTTTATGTTAAAATTTTGAAATCCCAAACTTTTTCCTTTAAGGGTTTTAGCTAGCAGAATTTTATTTTGTGGAGAATGATGCGCAAAAAGAAAAAGCTAAGATGGGTCAGGTTTTGACCATTTTATCTGTTTTCTCAGAGATGTGACCTCAGCTATTTCTCCTTTTTTCCCGAAGTTTGTTTTACTGGAAAAAACACTGAAGTTTTGGCTAAGCAACCCCCGAGACTTTTTCCCAGAGACAGCGTGGACCAATAAAAATGTACTTAAAAAACTGCCTAAATAGGACATACATCCTTCCTCTTTCTCTAGCGCCTGCGTTTTTTTGTTGAGTTTATACAAATATGTTGTAATGTTTTGCTTTTTAGAATTCTTGGAAATGAATGAAAACTGACCCCGAACCCCGTGTCTGACTTTAATTTTTAATCGGCCGATACTTGTTTCCCCAATCGTGATTTGGAAAACCGGGGCAAACGGGTGAACCCCCCCCCCAATGGGGGTTGGTAAAAACCCCAACAGGGGGAACTATTTTAAATTTTTTTTTACATTGGGTGTTCACACGGCTTTTTCCGAGGATTTTTGCGTCAACAAATCCGTGTGAATAAGGGGGGGATGGGGGGGAGGCCGGAGCGCTGGGGGGCGCCGCTACCCCGGCCCCATAGACAATGCATTATCTACGGCGCGTACGCGCCGTAAATAAAGTGCTTTTTCACTCTTCCCCCCCGGGGTTTCGCCGGGCAGGGAGGACCCCGCCCGGAATCACTTTTTCCTTTTATGAGAGCAGGTGGTTTCGTAAGGGATTTCAGAGGGAAAATTGGCCCCGGGTACTGCAGAAAAAAATCGGCGCTCAGTACGGCGCCAATCCCCCGGCAAAAAAGCCTTTGTGAACGATCCCTTCAGAAATGTATTACCCGGGGGTTAAGGGTTAAAAAGTGTTCCCTTATACAGGTTTTTTAACACAGACAGCCCTGGGGTTTACTTTAGGTCTCCAGGGCTGACTGAACAGACTTTCCCCGGGCTCCTTGGGGAAAAACGGGGAGTCCTGATCACCTGGCAGAGGGGGGAATCCCCTTTTTGATTAGGCTCCCGGTCATTGACCTGGCAATCAAATTTTTAAACGGGGGGGGGGATGGAATTTTTCCCCAAAACCCCGGGGCCCTTAGAGGGCCCGGCTCTAGGAACGGAGCGGCTAAATACAGCAGTTACAGCGCTGGGAGCCTTAAAGGGGTTGTTCATTCAGGGATTCTTCTTATCTCAGCCCTTTTTTTCCTTTTTTTTTAAAATTTTGGGACTTCGGGGTGTGTTTATGTCTACTACTAGGCTGCAGTAGAAGCCAGGTTGTGGGGTTTTAAAAAACCGGCGCTGGCAGCCTTTCAGGGGGGTGATTGAACAGGTCTTTAGTTTTAGGACCCGGGAGCTGATGCAGACCCCAAAAAAGAAGGGGATATCTCTGAATTAGTAGGAACAAATTAATGGAACATATATTGCAAAGTGATTTTTTTTTGCAAAAAAACTTTAACATAAAAAGCAATCCTTGGGAGTAAGACAAAAACCCTTAAGCCATCGCTGCAGAAAGAATACATGCAGTGCGGTAGGTGGTCATTAAGGAGTTAAATGTACACTACAAATAATTATCTATTTGTTCAGACACTGGCAAGCCCAAAATGCGATATTAGGGGGTGTTCCCCACGGTTTTATTGGGGCACGTATGTAAGCGTTTTACTTCTAAAGCACGGGGGGCCCCGGGCCCCAAATGAAAGTCAAAAGCAGCGGCGCGGGAAGCGCGCAAAGAAGTGATCTGTCACTTTTCCCCCCTGGGGAGGGGGTGGGAAACTATGGGGGATTTATGAATTTTGTTTAATTTCGGCGGTTTCATTACAGCGTATTAAAGCGCAAATTTGGCGGGGAAATTTCGGCCCCACAAATCGCTGTTTTTGAACATCCCTTATGTATTTTTTTTTAAATTTGGGGGTTTTGGGTTGTGTCTCTGACTTCCTCACAGTGAGCTATGATAACATAGCATTGAGAGAATTGCTTGAGAGTTCTTCTTCCAGGCCAACTATGGCCTAAGAGGTGTCAGTGTTATCAGCAGAACTAGATAGGAGTGAAAAAAGCTGGCAACTCCCCCAGTGAAGAATAAGATTAACCAATCATCCTTTTATGCATTGCCCTTGTCCTTTTGATCTATTATATTCGTATCTTTCCATGTCCAGAGAACAATAGATCAATCATTGTGCTATTACCTACTATTTGTAATGAGACTACATGTAGATAAGCAGCGCTACCTAGTAACGTGCGAATTGTCTGAGTTTATGTCTTTACTATCACAGCTAGAACAAGATTTTCTATGTAATTTTTAAGTGCATAGGACTGCCAAAAAAAGCTTTCAAGGAATATTGGTTTTAACAAAAAAAAAAAAAAACTGTTTTTTTTCTTGTACTTTGAGAGTGCAATTTCCTAAATTTATAGATTAGCACCAGAAAAGCCTTTTTAATCTCCCCTGATCCGTCTTTCATCCAAACTGAATAACCCCAAGTCTGATAATTGGTCTTGGTGCTGCCCCCATCCAGCTCTCCTGTACCTGCTCTGGCTCAGCTCTGCCCACCAATGCCCAAAATTGTACACCACACAGAGAATAGATTGCACAATGATTTGGTGGCAGAGGAGTTTGAAGACCCTCGATGCCAATGCGAGCTGACCAGAAGCCCATGCCCTCATGCCTGCTGGCTGTGCCACCTCTGCTCATGTGGCGCAATGCCCTCATGCCTGCTGGCTGTGCCACCTCTGCTCATGTGGCGCAATGCCCTCATGCCTGCTGGCTGTGCCACCTCTGCTCATGTGGCGGCTAATGACCCTCATGCTGCTGGGCTGGTGCCACCTCTTGCTCATGTGGCGCAAATGCCTCAAGCCTGTGGCTGTGCCACCTGCTCAAGTGGCGCCAATGCCCTCATGCCTGCTGGCTGTGCCACCTCTGCTAAATGTGGCGCAATGCCCTCATGCCTGCTGGCTGTGCCACCTCAGCTCATGTGGCGCATGCCTCCATGCCTGCTGGTGTGCACCTTGCCTCATTGTGGGCACAATGTCCTCATGCCTGCTGGCTGTGCCACCCTCCTGCCTCATGTGGGGCAGTGCCCATGCCTTGCTGGGGCTGTGCCACCTCTGCTCATGTGGCGCAATGTCCTCTTGCCTGCTGTGGCACCTCTGCTCATGTGGCGCAATGTCCTCATGCCTGCTGTGGCACCTCTGCTCATGTGGCGCAATGCCCTCATGCCTGCTGGCTGTGCCACCTCTGCTCATGTGGCGCAATGCCCTCATGCCTGCAGGCTGTGCCACCTCTGCTCATGTGGCGCAATGTCTCATGCTGCTCGGCTGTTACCATCCCTGTGCTCATGTAGGCGCCTAATGCCCTTCATGCTGATGGCTGTGCACCTCTGCTTGTTGTGGCGCATATGACATCATTCTTGCTGGCTGTGCCCTTGCTGTGTGGCGCATGCCCTCATGCCTGCTGGCGGTCGCCTACCTTTGCTGTGTGGCGCGCAAATTGGGCCCTCATGCCTGTGAGTCTGTGCACCTTGCTCGTGTGGCGCTAATGTCCTCATGCCTGCTGGGCTGTTGCCTCTGCTCGGTTGGTGTGGCGCCATGTCCTCATGCTGCTGGCTGTGCTACCTCCTGCTCGTGTGGCAGCAATGCCTCAGGCCTGATGGCTGTGCCACCCTTGCTCGTTGTGGCGCAATGTCCTCTGCCTGCTGGCTGTGCCTCCTGTTGTCATGGGGCCAATGCCCTCCTGCCTTCTGGCTGTGCCCACTCTGCTCATAGTGGCGCAATGTCCTATGCTAGCTGGCTGGACAACCTATGTCATGTGGCAAGGCCCTCATGCCGGGCTGTGCCACCTCTGCTCATATGGCGCAATGCCCTCATGCCTGCTGGCTGTGCCACCTCTGCTCATGTGGCGCAATGTCCTCATGCCTGCTGGCTGTGCCACCTCTGCTCATGTGGCGCAATGTCCTCATGCCTGCTGGCTGTGCCACCTCTGCTCATGTGGCGCAAATGGCCCTCAGGCCTGTGGGCTGTGCACCTCTGTCACAACTGTGGCCGCAAGGCCCTCATGCCTGCTGGCTGTGCCACACTCTGTCATGTGCGCAATGGCAATGGCCATCATGCTGCTGGCTGTGGCACTTGCTCGTGTGGCGCCAAGTCCTCTGCTTCTCTGGCTGTGCACCTCTTGCTCTAATGTGGCGTCAATGCACTCATGCTGTGGCTGTGCCATCTGCTATGGGTGGCCCTGTCTCCATGTGCTGGCTGAGCCACCTCTGCTAATGTGGCTCATGTTCCTCATGCTTGCGCCTGTGCCACCTCTGCTCTTGTGGCGCAATGTCCTCATGCCTGCTGGCTGTGCCACCTCTGCTCATGTGGCGCAATGTCCTCATGCCTGCTGGCTGTGCCACCTATGTGTGTGGGCAATGTCCTATGGCTGCTGGCTGTGCACCTCTACTCATGTGGCGCAATGTCCTCATGCCTGCTGGCTGTGCCACCTCTGCTCATGTGGCGCAATGCCTATGCCTGTGGCTGGTGACAACCTTGCTCTATGTAGGCGCATGATCTCATGCATGCTGGCCTGTGACACACTTACTTGCTCATGTGGCGCAATGTCCCTCATGCTGGGGCTCGGTGCACCTTGCTCATGTGGCGCAATGCCCTCATGCCTGCAGGCTGTGCCAACTCTGCGCGTGGGCGCATGCCTCATGCATGCTGGCTGTGCCACTGTGCTCATGTGGCGCAATGCCATTCATGCCTGCTGGCGTGTCGGTGTGGGGCACATCATGCTCGTGTGGGCGCCCAATGTCCTCTGCATTTGGCTGTGCCACCTATGCTCATGTGGCGCAAATGCCCTCATCCTGTGGTGTGCTCACTCTGCTCATGTGAGCGCACTGTCTATGCCTGCTGGCTGTGCCACCTCTGCTCATGTGGCGCAATGTCCCTCATGCCTGCTGTGCCACCTCTGCTCATGTGGCGCAATGCCTCAACGCCTGCGGGCTGTTACCACCCTCTGCTCATCTGTGTGCGCAATGCCCACTAATGCCTGCTGGCTGTGCACTTGCTGTGTCGCGTCAATGTCTAAGCCTGCTGGCCTGTGCCACCTTACTTCATGTGGGCGGCAATGTCTACATGCTGCTGTGGCTGTGTCCACCTCTGCTCAGTGTGGCGCAATGCCTTGATTCTGGTGTGCCACCTATGCTCATGTGGCGAATGTCTCATGCCCTGCTAGACTAGTGCACCTACTGTCATGTGGCGCCATGCCCTTCATGCTGCTGGCAGTACACCTTCTGTCATGTGGCGCATGCCGCCTAATGCTTGTGGTGTGCCACACTCTGTCATGTGGGCATTGTCTCATGCATCTGTGGCCTGTGCCAACCTTGCTATGTGGCGCAATCGGCCCTCATGCCCTGCTGGTATGCACATCTGCTCATGTGGCGCAATGCCCTCATGCCTGCTGGCTGTGCCACCTCTGCTCATGTGGCGCAATGCCCTCATGCCTGCTGGCTGTGCCACCTCTGCTCATGTGGCGCAATGCCCTCATGCCTGCTGGCTGTGCCACCTCTGCTCGTGTGGCGCAATGCCCTCCATGCTGCGGGCTTGCACCTTTGCTAAATGTGGCGCAATGCCTCCTCATGCATGCTTCTTGTGCCACCTGGCTCATGTGGCCGCAAATGCCCTATGCCTTCTGGCTGTGCCAACCTACCTAGCTGCTCCTGTGGCGGCAATGTCTCGTGCCTGCTGGCTGTGCCCTCTGTCATGTGGCGCAAATGCTCTCTGCCTGCTGGCTGTGCCACCTCTAGACTCATGTGGTGCTAATACCTCATGCCCTGCTGCTGTGCCACCTTGCTTTGTGGTGCAATACCCTCATGCCTGTGCCACCTCTGCTCATGTGGCGCAATGTCCTCATGCCTGCTGGCTGTGCCACCTCTGCTCGTGTGGCGCAATGCCCTCATGCCTGCTGGCTGTGCCACCTCTGCTCGTGTGGCGCAATGCCCTCATGCCTGCTGGCTGAGCCACCTCTGCTCGTGTGGCGCACAATGGCCCTCATGCCTGACTGTCTGTGAACACCTTGCTCATGTGGCGCAATGTCCTATGCTGTGGCTGTTGCCACCTTGCTCATGTGGGCATGCCCCTCAATGCCTGCTGGACTGTGCCACCTCTGTCGTTGTTGGCGCAATGCCTCATGCCGGCTGGCCTGTGCCACCTCTGCTTCATGTGGAGCAAGCCCATGCATGCTGGCTGTGCCACCTACTGTATGTGTGCTCGCACTAGAATGCCCACATTGCCTGCTGGCTGTGCCACCTCTGCTCATGTGGCGCAATGTCCTCATGCCTGCTGGCTGTGCCACCTCTCCTCATGGGGCTAATGTCCTCATGCCTTGCGGGCTGTGCCCACCTTGTAATGTGGGCAATGCCCTTCTTTGTGCTGGCTGTGTGCCAACTAAAAGCTCGTGTTTGGGGCAATTCCCTACGGCATGCGGGCTGTGGCCACCTCATTGCTCGTGTAGTGTGGCGCAACTGCCTCATTGCAATCGCTTGGATGTGCACCTACCTGCTCGTGTGGCGCAATTGCCCTCATGCTGTTGGCGTGTGCAACCCTTAATCATGTGGCGAATGCCCTCATGCCTTGCTGGCTGTGCCACTCTGGCCATTGGGCGATGCCTCATGCCCTGATGGCTGTGCCACCTTGCTCGTGTGCGCAAAGCCCTCATGCCGTGCCTGCTGTGCCACCTCTGCTTCGTGTGGCCGCAATGCCCTCATGGCTGTGCTGTGTCACCTTGCTCGTCGTGGCGCAATGACCTCATGCCATGCGGCTGTGGCACCTTGCTGTGTTCTCTGTGAGTGGCGCAATCGTCCTCATGCCTCGCTGGCTGTGGCACCTTGATCACTGTGGCGCAATGCTCATGCCTTCTGGCTGTGCGCCCTCTGACTCATGTGGCGCAATGTCTCATGCCTGCTGGCTCATGTGCACACCTCTGCTCGATGTGGCGCAATGCACCTCATGCTTTGGCTGTGCCACCTTCCTGATCGTTGTGGCGCCAATGCCTCATGCCTGCTGGGGGCTTGTGACACCTATGCTGGCTGGTGTGGCGCATGTCCTCCATGACCTGCTGGTCTTGTGCCACCTCTGCTCATGTGGCGCAATGCCCTCATAGCCCTTTGGCTGTTGCCTCCTTCGCTGCCTCGATGTGGCGCATATGCCTCCTTCATGCCTGCTGGCTGTGCCACCTCTGCTCGTGTGGCGCAATGTCCTCATGCCTTCTGGCTGTGCCACCTCTGCTCGTGTGGCGCAATGCCCTCATGCCTGCTGGCTGTGCCACCTCTGCACGTCTGTGGTGCAAATGTCCCACATGGGCCTGCTGGATCTGTCGCCACCGGCTCATGTGGCGCAATGCCCTCATGTCTGCTGGCTGTGCCACACCTCCTGCTCAAGTGGTGCAAATGCCCTACATGCCTGTGGCTGGGCCACCTCTGATCATGTGGTGCAATACCCTCATTGCCTGCTGGCTGTGCCTCACCCTCTTCTGTCATGTGGTGAATACCCTCATGCACTGTGCACCTGTGCCTCATGTGGCGCAATGCCCTCATGCCTTGCTGTCTTTGTGCCCACCACGATCGTTTGTGCGCTCGGCAATGCCCTCATGCCTGCTGTCTGGGCCACCTCTGTCCATGTGGCGGCAATATCCTCTTTGCCTTCGCTGGCACTGTCGCACCCGTACTGCTCGGTGGCGCAATGCCCTCATGCCCTGCTGCTGTGCCACCTTGCCTCAAGTGGCGCAATGCCTCATGCCTGTGGCCGGTGCCACTCCCTGTCGTGTGGCAGCAATGCCCTCATGCGCTGCTGGGCGGTGCCACCTCTGCTCATGTGGCGCTAGGCCCTCATGCCTGCTGGCTGTGCCACCTCTGCTCATGTGGCGCAATGTCCTCATGCCTGCTGGCTGTGCCACCTCTGCTCATGTGGCGCAATGCCCTCATGCCTGCTGGCCTGCTGCCACTTGCTCATGGGGCGCAATGCCTCATGCCTGCTGTCTGTTGCCCCACCTCCTGCTCATTGTGGTGCAATGGACCTCATGCCTGCTGGCTGTGCCTCTCTCCTGCTCATGTGGCGCCAATCGCCCTCATGCCTGTTGGGCTGTGCCACCTTACTGCTGTTGTGGGCGCAAATGCCATGCCTTGCTTGGACTGTGCCTACGCCTGCTGAACTCGTGTGGCCAGCAAATGCCCTATTGCCTTCTGGCCTGTGCAACTGATGTCCAGTGGGCACGCATATGCCCTACATTCCAGCTAGCGGTGGCACTACTCGTTTCATGTGTGGCCGCCCAATGCCTCATGCACTGTGGCGTGCTCCTCTGCGTCATGTGGGCAATGCCCTCATGACCTGCTGGCTGTTGTGCCACCTCTGATCATGTGGCGCTATTGCCCTCATGCATGCTGTCTGTGCCACCTTGTTCATGTGGCCGCAATGTCCCTACATGTCTAGCTGGCTGTGCCACCTCTGCTTCGTGTGGGCAAAATGCACCTTCATAGGCCCTTCTGGCTGTGGCATCACTACCGGCTTATCGTTGTGGCGCAATGCCCTTCTATGCCTGTGCGCTGTGCACCTCTGACTCGTGTGCGCAATGCCCTCAGGCCTTCTGGCATCGGTGCCATCCTCTGCCTCGTTGTGGCGCCAATGCCCTCAGCAGCTGGCATGTGACCTCTCGCTCTCGTGTGGGCGCCATGCCCTCATGCCTGATGGCTGTGCCCCTTATGATCGTTGTGGCGCATTGCCTGTCAGCGGTTGTAGTTTAGTGGGGCGCTCTTGAGATTCTTCCCTCGTCACCCCTAGCGCTGCTCACTCCCGTCATCCCTCCCCCCGCACTGCCTCCTCCTGCCGCTAGGCAGAGCTAAGGATCACTTTACGGCTGCTCTCCACAGAACCGGAAGTTTTGCAGCAGCGACCGGGAGCCAGGAACATAAAGAGGTCCTCGAGAGCTCAGTGCATTGTGTGGGGGGGGTCAGAGGTGTGCCGTGGATCGGCGGGTCATGGAGTGTGGAGCGGGGGCTGTGCGGGCACATGACACTGCGGGTGCTGACTCACAGGACAGATGTGTTTCTCAAGTTCCAATGACCTCCTATATGCGCCTGTTTACACGGAGAGGCAGGACTGCTGCCTGCGGCTTCCCACCTGTTGTATCAGGAGCCGTCGGGTCCGTAGTCCTGGGGGTGTAGAGGGGCAGGATTGTGTGTGCATAGGGATATATAGGAGTAGTCTGACCCGGAGATGAGGGCAGCAAGGCAGCCAATGCAACTTTCGTACCTCACTTATGTCCACTTACTTTACATGTCCTCCTCATCTCCTGCCTGGACTACTGCAACCCCCTCTGTATGGCCGCCTGCCATACACTCGTGCCCCCCTCCAGTCCACCCTCTGCCTGTACCATCACTGACTGCCCATTACCCGTAAGTCCAATCGTAAACGGGTGTTCCCACCATAGACTCTTGATACACCAATAGGACATGCCTGTTAGGTGCGGCACCTATCTCAAGAACAGGGCCCTGAAAGGTATGGAGCAGACTGGAGACACGACAACGCTTGTGCCCAACTCTCCATTCTGTCCTATGGGAGTTCAGAATAACGCTGAACACATGGCACTAACCTGTGCTCAGAGCTCCCATAGAACAGGATAGAAAGTTGTGCACAAATGTTCCCGAGATAGAGGAGCGAAGCGCTTATCATATAACCTATATTCTCCGAGGTCAGCTTTCTCCCTCTATCATATACCCGATATATCCACAGAGCTCCAGTTGCTCTCCCTATTACTTTCATATAACCCGTATTATCTCAGAGCTCAGCTTCTCTCCTTCTATCATACTAACCCCGTACTATACAGAGCTTAGCTACTCTCCTCTTTCATATAACCTGTATATCACAGAGCTCAGCTTTCTCTCCCTTTATCATATAACCCAATATTCACAGAGCTAGCGTCTTCCTTATCATTTAACCTATATATCACAGGGCCAGGCTTCTCGCCTTATCATACGTAACCCTATACATATCATACAGAGCCGGCTCTTTCTCCATCATATAACCCTATATATCACAGAGCCATCAGCTTCTTTCCTGCTTATCAGTATAAGCCTGTATATCACAGAGCTCAGTTCTCTCCTTATCACTATAACCATATTTATCACCGAGCTCAGCTTTCTCTCCTCTATCATATAACCTATATATCACAGAGCCCACTTCTCTCCTCTATCAAAAACCCCTATATATCCAGACTGGCCTTTTTTCCCATATAAACCCTAATACACAGGCTCAGCTTCTCCCCCCTTGTAATAAACCCCTATAAAAAACATATTTACAGGTTTATAAACCCTGTATAGATCTCACAGCGCTCAGATCCAAAACTTCAAAAATTTTTAAGAACGCTAAAAAAAAAAGTGTTTTATTTCCAAACTCATTTTTTAAAAAAACAATTTAAAACAAAAGGGGACCACCTCATTTTTCGACCGTTTTCAAACGACATGGTTTTATCGGGAATAATTGTTTTAGCTCCCCTCCTATTTTAAAGACATCTCCCGACCAAAAAAGATATTACCACCATTAATGTCACATTTGTATACAGGGTCAATTAAAAACATAATTAAAAACATACACTTAAAAGCTGTGAATACCCAACTTACTGTTTCACTAAGCTAGCGTTCTACCCTGTACCTTCCCCGGGGCTCAAAGGAAGTTGTCATGATTTACATCATTCTTTTAAAAAAGTTGATTCTAACAACTATGTGCATTTAAAAAAAAACAATCATTTTTGGGAAAATGGATCGCAACGACCTTCGGCCCCAATTTTCCGAAGAGTACGAAAAATTTTTACTCAAATTTATGGAGTTTCAAGCAAAAATCCTGAAGGGATAGGTTTATCCAAAAAGGATACCCATTAGATCTACCCAAATGCAGAGAAAAGAGCTTACCCATGACCCAAACGGGGAGTGTTTTGCTCCAAAAAAAATAGGTGAGACACAAACATAATGAAAATAATGTTCATTTTTTCACTACTTCTTTTCACAATACAAAGGATACAAATGTTTCTTCAAAACATTGGAATATTCTAATGTTGATCCTGTATTAAAATCCCATTCCCAGTGAACCCAAAATGATTTATCGTGGGGGCCCCGCACTTTGAAAAACAGCTTCACCATCCGCCAAAGATTTTTGGGATGGTTCAAAATGTCGAGAAACTAGGATAAAGAAAAAGGACCTTCCCCGGGTTTTCCCTTTTTGTAAGTTTTGTAATATGCTCGATATAGGCGACCCTTTTAGCTCCACTTCCCAACGAAATTTTAAAAAAATTGAGAATTAAAACATCAGAAAAATTTTTGTTTGTGATCTATTTTTTTCGCTTGCAATTGGGGAAAGAATATATCGGGAGAACTACCACAAAACTTTCACAAATAAATAATCACCCGTTAAATATAAGAAAAAAAAGCAGTTTGTATACCTTCCGAGGACTAGAGGAAAACCCCCAAAGTGGTAATATCAGATTTAAATAAACCCATAGATTTTATCAATGAAAAGACCTAATAGACTACAAATATTAACTAAAAGAAAACATTTTGGATTTTTTTAAGTTGAATACATTAGTCCATTTGGTTTTTAAAAGAAGTCCAAAATTTTTATTAATTTTATTTAAAAATCTTCTTATGTTATCATCCTTTCATTAATTCTATATTGCCAAACGACGATTAGAGAAAATGTATAGGAAACCGGGGATGGGGCATGCGCATAGACCCCTTTTCGCTCTGTTAGAGAAATAAGGGCAGAAGTGATGTAACACTAAAACTTCCACTTTTGGGCCCCCCGAAGTACGGGGGGATAAAAAGCTTGTTAGTGAAACAGTAAGTGATATTCACAGCTTTTAATGTTTATGTTTTTTAAGTTATGTTTTTAATTTAGCCCTGTATACAATTGTGAATTTAAAGGGGTAATATCTTTTTTGGTGGAGATGTCTAAAAAAATAGAGGTAGCTAAAGACAAATTATTTTCCTGATGAAACACATGTCGTGGAAACGCGTCAAGTGAGGTGGTCCCTTTTGTTTTAATTGTAGTTTTAATAAATGTAGCTTTGGAAATAAAACCATTTTTTCTAGCGTTCTTAAAATTTAGAACGTATTTGGATCCGAGCGCTGTGAATCCTATACGGATTTATAATCCTGTAAATATGTTTTTTTTAATCCCCCACTTTCTTTGTTCAGAATACAGTGTTTTCTTGGATTGGAAAACAGCTGTATTTTGGTATTTTGCCCTTAAAGGTTGTAAATATATTTCAACTCCTCAGGGGAGTAAATTTAAACACTTTTTCGTGTGGATTTTTGCAATTTTCAATATACTACACGTCGGAGTGCGCCTTGTTTGTCGCCCCCCCCCCCCTTTTTTTTTTCCCTTTGGGGGTAACGAGAAAAGCAAAGTTTGCTCATCAATAACCTTAAACAAAGACTCACTTCTCCCCTCTTCATATAACCCATATTCACAGGCTCGGCTTCCTCCCCTATCATATTACCTATATAACAAGAGCTCGGTTTTCTCCTCCCTTTATATAACCCTTTATCCAGGCTCAGTTCTCTCCCTCTGTCATTAACCCTTATATCACAGGCTCGCTTCTCCCCCTCAAACAAATTTCCCATAATACAGGCCGGCTTTTCTCCCTCTTATATAACCCTTATATCACAAGCTCAGCCTCCCCCTTTTTATCCTATAAACCCTATATATCACAGAGCTGCTTCTCTTCCCCCATCTATAATTTTATATCCGAGCTCAGCATCTCTCCCCATATATAACCCCTTTTAAAACAGAGCTCAGTTCCTCCCTTCTGTCATATAACCCCAAATTTTTCACAGAGTTCACTTCTCTCCCCTATCATAAACCCATATATCACAGACTCATTTTCTCCTTTTGTCAAAAACCCCATTTCACAAGTTCACTTCTCCCTTATCCTAAACCCTTATAACAAAGCTGTTCTCTTCCTCCTCATATAACCTTAATCCAAGCTCCACCTCCCCATCATTTAAACCCATATATCACAAGCCGTCCTCCTCTATCAAAACCTATAATCATGGGGCTCAGCTTCCTCTCTACTATAACCCTTTATATCCATTATGACACTTTAAATTTTTATTTTGTGGGTCAAAAAATTTTCTCCCGATACCAAATTTTATATATAGAAATTTAGTGTGTTTTACTGGTAAAGAAAGAAAAAAAATAAGTTTTTACAGAGTTGGATGTTTTTTTTTATTTGCCTCATTTTCCATTTTAGTTTACTTAAGACTTTTTTGCACTTTTAATTCAATTTTTTGCAAAATGGACGCGACAAAAAACACCTTTCTGAAAACATTTTATAGCAGTGATATTTTTTTTAAATTGTTTTTAAAATCTTTTTTTTTTTTTCAGTCTCACCTGGGTTTTTTGCACAAGGATCGCTAACAATATATTTGTACAGCGTAGAGCATCCCTTTTTTACACCCTCCTCGGCCACAATTAACTATAGGACTAGGTTGGGGAGGTCCCCCCCTTCAGTAAGTAAACCCTTTTCCTGCAAAATTTCTTTGAATGTTAAAAGGGGCACAGAAGTTCTCGGGCCCCAAGCCAGACAGGAAAAATAAAGTTTTTACAGCAGCAAACTATGTGCCCCCCCCACACTCCATGTAAACAAGTGAAGGGTTTTTCCCCTCACCTGCCCGGGGAGATGGAGGTGGGCACCACCAACATCTTGCCGCTAGGTGTAACTGCCGACCCCTCCAGGGACGCAACAGGCCCCATGCCCGCCCAACGCGCCGGGATCAGGTACCCACAGAAAAAAGGTGCAGCCCCGGCCACCCTAACCCACTTTTCCAAAAAGCCACCACAATAGACATCTATATATACATACACTTATACATATAAAGCATACAAAACACTGAAACACATGCGTGCACACACAACAATCAAAAACACACTCGCACATCAACATACTGCACAAAACACAAGGGGCGACATTATAACTTTGGCCTGACAGACCATTTCTAAGTACTTAAAGAGGGACCTATACCAGTGAGGAACATTTGAAACACTAACGGGAGCGCCATTTTTGGGGATGGCAGTTAAACAGGCTGTCATACAGGCCCAAACCCCCCAAAATTCCAACCTGTTGCGCCGGGAAATCCCAATTTGTATGCACTGCAGTTATCTCTTCTCACTCCCTTTTAAATCAAATCAGTTTCGGATCAAAGAAGCCACTTATTTTTTCCACATTGAACATTGAAATTTAGGAAAAAAAATTTTAAATTTTTCTTATTTTTTTTGGGGGGTCTTAAAATACCACCTCCACATGTTGTGTATATTTATCTACTTCTCTCGGAGAGTGAAAAAGTGGGCGGGGCAGAAATTAAAAATAAAATAAAGGCTATAAAGCAAAAATTTAATATAAAACATTAAAAACCCCACTGATTCCAAAAAAAACCCTAACCCCATGAACCCTTTAAAAGATCGGTGATACCAAAATTTTATAGGTTTTTGTTATTTTTTTGTAAAATTCTTTTTTTTATATTTTCGTAAAATCAGTAACTTTTTTGTTCTACCACCTAGGGACCAGAAAAGGTGCATTTTTTGCATGCTGAGGAACACCTTTTTTTGGGAACCTTTTTTGGCTTTCAGGTGAATTTTTTATTATTATTTTCTATTCCAATTCTTGGGATATAAAATGGCCAAAAAATCCACAATTTTAGTTTTTTTTTTTCTTCTCCAGTGTTCACTTAGGGGCAAAGTGTTATAATTTAATAGAAAATTTTTCGAACGGGAATTTTACAAGGGGACTTTTAAGAGCCCCCCCATTTTTTTCCCCTTTTTTTAGGGCAAAAGGGGGTGATTTGAACTTTTTATATATATATATTTTTTTTACTTTAACAATTAGTCCTCCTACAGAACTTGATTTACAAATCACAATCGCTTGCCCTAAATGGCATTACTATTCTACTACCGTATATAGCTTTTCAATCATTACCTTTATACTCTAGACACCACAGGTCTAAAGTGTTAAATGCTATTAGCGGTCGTTGCCCTTCTTTAATTAAAAATTTTCGCTGCCCCTACGGCTCCAACTGTCACATAACTACGGTAATCCCCAGTTCTCATAGAGAAATGGATTCCGTCGCTCCTCCCCGCACGGGGAAAAATCCGCCGGCGGGAGAAATGACATCACTTACCAGGCGCAGGATAATGAAAGTCTATGGGGCCGGCAGGCTGCCGCCCCCCCCCCTTATTCAAGCTGTATTGCGAGCGAAATCCGGCTCGCAATTTTCCTTGAAAAAAAAACCTGTGAACCGGGCCCCTTAAAACGTGGTGACCTCCCCTTCTGTTTTGTCTAGCTGTGGGGGCGGGCAAAACAGAGCCCTATGTTGCTTTCCTGCGCCACTGCCAAAAGACAGTCTGGGCCACCTCAATACTTGCGGCCTTACCCTCAAGAGTTTAGAATCTTTTCAATAAGCGCATACTGCTTGTTGTCCTAGGACATGCAAACAGCTAAAAAGCACGTCCATGGGAAACCCCTGGAATCCGGGGCTTCCTGAAGGGGATGGATGGATGGAAGGAAGCATGGGAAAAAAATCCGGGGCTGTCCTGAAGGGATGGGTGGAAGAATCCGGGACTGTCCTGAAGGGGAAGGATGGTTTGGGTGGAATGAGGATGGGAAAGAATCCGGGGCTTTCCCGAAGGGTGGGGGGGTGGATGGATTAATGGATGGAATGAATCTGGGGCTGCCTGAAGGGATGGGTGGAAGGAAGGAACAAGGATGGAAAAGAATCCGGACTGTCCTGAAGGGAGGGGTGGGAAAGAATCCGGACTGCCTAAAGGTTTTGGGTGGGTTATGGGAAAAGGGTTGAATGAAACCGGGGCTGTCCTAAGGAGGATGGATGGATGGAGAATATGGGATGGAAGAATCTGGCTGCCTGAAGGGATCCGACTGGTTTTTAAGGGCAGACGGATATGCATACCTTTTTAACCAGCTGGATCCTTTAGAAAGTCCCCCAACCTTGTTTTTTATAATAGACTTGTATTGGTATAGTTATGTAATTTTATTTATTTAAAGGTGGCAGATATAATCAAAAAAGTTGTCTGTATGTTTTTGGGGGGTGTTATAAATTCGTATATTGTACATGTATAATGTTAGTATTTGCACCTATGTATTTTAAAATACACATACAAATAATTTAAAATAATAACATACTTGGGGAAAATAAAAAGCACAAAAAACACAGGGACACATTGATATGCACAGCATACACATTATACATATACAAACTACTGCTATAACAACACACATTTTCATCTATACTACACACCAAAAAAAAAATACCCAAACTACTAAATATCACACATAAAAGTCTATCTATATATAAAAACTTTTCCATTGTAAACCTTTATATTTATGCTTTATTTTTTCTTCTGTGCACTACACATTTATACCGTTTAAGCAAACCCCTTTTGACGGGTGTGTGTGTGTGGGGTGGGTTGGGGTGTGTTGGGTTTTTGTGTAGGGGTTAGCAGGGGGTCTGGGCAGGGTTGTCACGAATTGAGATGGGGAGGGAGGCCCGCAACCAGCGCTTACACACCATTTTTTTTATCTCCCCTGCTCGGAAAGCCGCGTGTTTACAAAAAGTGAGCAAGGGAACCTCAGCTATAAAGTCGCCCCTGCCCCGGTATCTGCCTCTCTGCTGAAAGGGCACAGTGTATTTTAACAGGAAAAGCTGGGGGACGAACAGGGAGGCTCCTCCTGAGCTCTCACAGCAGCATTAACCCCAGCCTTCCCGCACTGTAGCTCATACTCACTCACATCTAGCTCACTCACAGGTTTCTCCCCGCCCCGGCAGTCTGGCCGTGGGATTATGGGGGCAGGGCAAAAAGCTGGAGCTTCCTGGAAAGCCCCTGGCGCGACTTCACCGAAGTCGGGGGGCCTCGAGCCCACTGGACATTACATGGAAAAAAAAAAAGGTCACTTTTTTTTAAATGACTTTTAATGAAATACTTTATTGTTTTTCAAACACCCATGGGATGAAAAAAAAAAAAAAAAGTGATAGGTACTCTTTAAAACCCCTTTAAAGACCCTCACCCTTTTTTTGACGGGGGCCGTGCGGCTTCGTCTGCAGCGACTCTTTTGACGTCGCTGCAACATCGGGTTTTTTGGCGCCCGGCGCCACAGCTGCGCTAGGATCGGGCTGAACTACACAGCCCCGATCCCAAGCATCTCCTGCAGGCATGGGGTGAGCGGAGGAAACCTCCGCAACCCGATGCTTTTAAAAAACCCTTTTGATTGCGGCGGTGCGTTACCGCAGCGCAATCAAAGGGATCCCCTGCTCTGTCGGGTGATGGGAACGCCCGGTCACCCGACAGAGCTCAGGGACCGTCTGGCACAGTCAGCTCTGGGGACCTACATGGCCCCAGAGTTGTCTGTGTAAGAAGCCAGTGATTGGGATGCACTGTGTGCTGTCCTAATCACTGCCTGTGTCAAAACTGACACAGATTAGCATGTATTAGCATATATGAAATGCTAATACATTACTAAGTGTAAAAAAAAAAAAATAAAAAAAAATGTTAAACAGTTCCCCCTTTCATGGGAGTCAAAAAAAAGTACAAAAAAACCATAAAAAGTGTAAAAAAAAAAAAAAAAAAAAAAATAATAAAATAAAAATAAATATTTAATAAAAAAATAATTGTACATAAATTACACGAAACAAAAAAACCTACACATTTTTGGTTATCCACACGAGCGTAATATCCTGTTGAATTAATTTATCAAGTTATTAAGTGTGAATGTTGAAGGGTTGTAAAAAAAAAATTAAAAAACAAAAAAAAATTTTGTAAAAAAAAAAAAAAATACTGCAATTATTTATAAGTGTACTTAAACTATTCCCTTATAAAGTACAACTTGTCTCGAAAAAAAACGAGGCCTCATCCAACTGCGTCATTGAAAAAATAAAAAAGTTACAACTTTTAAACGCAAGGGCCCAAAACTAAAAAAATGTTCTGGTCATTAACTACTTTTCAGCCGTTCGGCTTAAGGGGTTAAGGCAATGTAGAATACAGCAGAATGTATGAGCCTGTTCTTCTGCAGGTCATACATACACATTGTAATGCCAATACCACAAGTCTGGATCAGGCAAACCACCTATAAGGCTATGTTCCCCACGGCTTATTTTTAGAACGTATTTACATCGTATTGCTGATCGTAAATCGTTCTGGAAATCAGTTGAAAATCAGTTGCAAATAAGTGCCACTAAGTGTGGCACGTATTTGTAACTGATTTCCCAACGGATTCACCATCATCCAATCATTGAAGGTGGTGAATCCGTCTGTAAATAATTGACATGGCACATTGTTTTTTTCCGTCCGATTTTCCGTCGTCAATCCGGGCGGCAATCCGGCACGGAAATACCGTCGTGTGAACGACGAGCCGTATTTTCAATTTAAATCAATACAAAAGGGGCTGTTACTTATTCCGGACTTATTTGCCGACGGATTGACGATCGCCAATCCGTCGGCAAATCCGCGGCGAAATGAGCCGTGGAACGAGACCTTACATTTGTTTCTCAACTCCACCCTCAGTACACACCAACAGGCCAAGTTTTCAGGATTTCCTCAGTGTTGCACAGGTGATATCATTACTGTCAGGGGCATTCTGCACAGGTGATATCATTATTGTTAGTGCATTCTGCACAGGTGAGATCAATTATTGTCATGTATTCTGCACAGTTGATATCATTATTGTAGTGCATTCTGCACAGGTGAATCATTATTGTCAGTGCATTCTGCACAGGTGATATCATTATTGTCAGTGCATTCTGCACGGGTTTGATATCATTATTGTCAGTGCATTCTGCACAGGTGTATCATTATTGTCGGTGCATTCTGCACAGGTGATATCATTATTGCGGTGCATTCTGCACAGGTGGATATCATTATTGTCAGTGCATTCTGCACAGGTGATATCATTATTGTCGGTGCATTCTGCACAGGTGATATCATTATTGTCGGTGCATTCTGCACAGGTGATATCATTATTGTCGGTAGGTTCTGCACAGGTGAATCCATTATTGTCGTGAAATTCTGCACAGGTGATATCATTACTGTCGGTGCATTCTGCACAGGTGATATTATGTCAGTGCATTCTGCACGGGTGATATCATTATTGTCGGTGCATTCTGCACAGGTGATATAATTACTGTCGGTGCATTCTGCACAGGTGATATCATCAGTGCATTCTGCACAGGTGATATCATTATTGTCGGTGCATTCTGCACAGGTGATATCATTAATGTCGGTGAAATTTCTGCACAGTGATATCATTAATGTCAGTGTATTCTGCACAGTGATATTATTGTCAGTGCATTCTGCACAGGTGATATCATTAAGGCGGTGCATTCTGCACAGGATATACATTAACGGTCGGTGCATTCTGCACAGTGATATTATTGTCGTGCATTCTGCACAGGTGGTATTATTGTCAGTGCATTCTGCACAGGTGATATCATTATTGTCAGTGCATTCGCACAGGTGATATCAATTATTGTTCGGTGTCATTCTGCACAGGTGATATCATTAATGTCGGTGAAATTCTGCACAGGTATATCATTAATGTCAGTGTATTCTGAAACCAGGTGATATTAGTCAGTGCATTCTGCACAGGTGATATTCAATATTTTCGGCATTTGCACAGTGATATCATTATTGTCGTGCATTCTGCAACAGTATGTCATTATTCGGTGCATTCTGCAAGGTGCTACATATATTGTCAGTGATTCTCACAGTGATATCATTATTGTCATGCATTCTGCACAGTGATATATTACGTCAGTAAATATTCTGCACATTGATATCTTATTGTCGGTGCATTCTGCCGGTGATATCATTCACTGTCGGTGCATTCTGCACAGGGAATCATTACTTGTAGTGAATCTGCACCGTGATATCATTAACGTCAGTAGATTCTGCACAGGTGATATCATTATTGTCAGTGCATTCTGCACAGGTGATATCATTATTGTCACCGTGGCAATCTGCCAGGTGATACATTACGCGTGCATTCGCACGAGGATATCCTTACGGTCAGTGTATTCAGCACAGTGATAATCATTATGTCAGTGCATTCTGCACAGGTGATATCAGATTTCAGTGCATTCTGCACAGGTGATCTAATTAGTGTCGGTGCAGTCTGCACAGGTGATCTAATTAGTGTCGGTGCATTCTGCACAGGTGATGTCATTAGTGTCGGTGCATTCTGCACAGGTGATGTCATTAGTGTCGGTGCATTCTGCACAGGTGATGTCATTATGGTCGGTGCATTCTGCACAGGTGATGTCATTAGGGTCGGTGCATTCTGCACAGGTGATGTCAGTCTGGTCGGTGCATTCTGCACAGGTGAAATGAGTATTATCGGTGCATTCTGCACAGGTGATATCATTATTGTCGGTGCATTCTGCACAGGTGATATCATGATTGTCGGTGCATTATGCACAGGTGATGTCAGTATTGTCAGTGCATTCTGCACAGGTGTTATCATTATTATCGGTGCATTCTGCACAGGTGATATCATTATTGTCAGTACATTCTGCATTGGTGATATTATTATTGTCAGTGCATTCTGCACAGGTGATATCATTATTGTCTGTGCATTCTGCACAGGTGATGTCATTATTGTCAGTGAATTCTGCACAGGTGATATCATTATTGTCAGTGCATTCTGCACAGGTGATGTCATTATGGTCGGTGCATTCTGCACAGGTGATGTCATTATGGTCAGTGCATTCTGCACAGGTGATGTCATTATGGTCGTGCATTCTGTACAGGTGATTTCATTACGGTCAGTGCATTCTGCACAGGTGATATCATTACTATCATGCATTCTGCACAGGTGATATCATTATTGTCAGTGCATTCTGCACAGGTGATATCATTATTGTCGGTGCATTCTGCACAGGTGATATCATTATTGTCGGTGCATTCTGCACAGGTGATATCATTATTGTCGGTGCATTCTGCACAGGTGATATCATTATTGTCAGTGTATTCTGCACAGGTGATATCATTACAGTCAGTGTATTCTGCACAGGTGATATCATTATTGTCAGTGCATTCTGCACAGGTGATATCATTATGGTCAGTGCATTCTGCACAGGTGATGTCATTACTGTCGGTGTATTCTGCACAGGTGATATCATTACTATCAGTGCATTCTGCACAGGTGATATCATTATTGTCGGTGCATTCTGCACAGGTGATATCATTATTGTCAGTGTATTCTGCACAGGTGATATCATTATGTCAGTGCATTCTGCACAGGTGATGTCATTACTGTCTGTGTATTCTGCACAGGTGAATCATGTCGTGCATTCGACAGGTGATGTCATTATGGTCAGTGCTTTATGCACAGGTGATATCATTATTGTCAGTGCATTCTGCACAGGGGATATCATTATTGTCAGTGCATTCTGCACAGGTGATATCATTATGGTCAGTGCATTCTGCACAGGTGATATCATTATGGTCAGTGCATTCTGCACAGGTGATATCATTACGGTCAGTGCATTCTGCACAGGTGATATCATTATGGTCAGTGCATTCTGCACAGGTGATATCATTATTGTCAGTGCATTCTGCACAGGTGATATCATTATGGTCGGTGCATTCTGCACAGGTGATATCATTATTGTCAGTGCATTCTGCACAGGTGATATCATTATTGTCAGTGCAATCTGTGGGAGATCCTGAAAACATGACCTGCTGGTGGGTTTTGCACGTAGGTTTGGTGTCATCATAAATATGTCTACTACTAATGTGGTGCGACGCCCCCAGAACACCCTAAAACTTTGGCGTGCTAAAAAGTGCCAAAGTTTGGAGTGCACCTGTTCATACATCTATAGAACTGGTCTACTACAGCTTTTTGACGCCAGAATTCTAGTGCAGCCCCATTCATACATGTCGCCCTAAGTATGCACATAAACACACTATATTAGCACAAACAATGTACATGCACTGTATACAAGCACACAGACAGTATACACGTAAACAAACGTACACACCCTATTTACATACAGACACTATATACGCACACAAACATATACACGCTCTGTATATACACACAAACGATGTATACACACTATACACTTGCACACTATATAAACAGAAACAATATGTAGACACACTGTATAGACGTACATACACTATACAAACACACAAACCTTATATACACACACTGTATACATGCCCTTTCTTTTCCTGGGCCGCTGCAGGGCTCTTCCTATTGCTGGGTGGTGCTTGTTCCTTCCTTTTACCATACCTGCCAATGCCGTCTTCTTACTGGGCCACGTTGGGCCCTTCTTTCTAGTTGGCCGCTGCAGGGCCCTTCTTCTTCCCGGGCTGTACAGCAGCAGGCTCTTCCTTCCTCCCCAGGCCACACGTGACCCTCCCTCATACAGGGCCGATCCCACAGTCATCCAGTGATGGTGACTTTTTATTTATGCTGTAGACCATCGCAAATCAGCATTGTGGGCCTTAGGCCTGTCAAACTCGTGAACAACAACAAGGCTCGCTGACATTGGGCCCCCTTGTTTCACATTGCCAGCATCAGGAGTGTCAAACTCATATATACAACGTCGCGGGCCAACCTTTGAGATTCTTCCTCTTCTCCTCTGTGCACTGTCTGGCCGTTAATCGAGAGACAAATGTAATTACACTACAGGCCAGGTTTGCCCCCTGGCCCCGGATTTGACACCCCTGGCCTACATGTTCAAAGCCGATGTATGTGATAGGAGTACATTCGAAAGTTAATGAATGTGTTTATCTACTGGCAAAACATATTGGGCAATGAAAGTGGAAAACTGGCAGTTCTCACTCTGCAACATCAACTCATTTTTAGCACCTGTGGAATCAAAATTCTTACTACAATGAAAGTTTAATTCATGCAGTTTTGTAAATGGAGTTAGTTGTGGGGCTTTTCTACTGGGGATCTGCAAGTGCATTGTCAGACTTTAAAAGGTCTTGGCGCATACGCTAAATGTATCCATAGACTCCCCATTTGCAGGATGGTATAGCAAAGAGATCTGGAGGAAGTAAAATATATAATATCTCACAAGTGAGTACACCCGTCACATTTTTGTAAATATTGTATTGTATCTTTTCATGGCACAACACTGAGGATATGTCAATTTAATACATTGTAAAGTTGTCAGTGTACAGCTTGTTTAAGGCTATGTTCACACGGCGTAATTACAGTGTGTACAGTATGCCCCGCAATTACGCCGGGTGTTCGGGAGTCACACTGATACTCGCGTACTCCCACGATGCGGGAGGGCAGGCAGCCCGCCGGCCCCATTGACATGCATTACTCGCTGCGCGTATTCACCGCAAGTAATTGACATGTCACTTGTCTTCCCGCGCGTACAATATGATCGTATTGTATGACCGGGGAGAGGAAGTGTAATCCATAGTTCTCTATGAGATCTGTGGATTACCGTAATTTCGGTGAATCTCGCTCTTATTAGAGCGCAAATACGACGCGAAATCCGCGCCAAAATTCCCCCGTGTGAACATTGTAAACAGTGTAACAGTGTAAATTTGGTGTTCCCTCAAAATAACTCAACATACAGCCATCAAACCACTGGCAACAAAAGTGAGTACACCCCTAAGTGAAAATGGAAAATTGTGTCCAATTTGCCATTTTCCCTTCATAGTGTCATGTGACTTGTTAGTGTTACTGGATCTCAGGTGTGAATGGGGAGCAGGTATGTTAAATTTGGTGTTATCGCTCTCACACGCTCTCATACTGGTCACTGGAAGTACAACATTGCACTTCATGGCAAAGAACTGAATAAATATCTGAAAAAAAGAATTATTGCTTTGCTTAAAGATGGTCCAGGCTATAAGAAGATTGCCAACACCCTGAAACTGAACTGCAGCACGGTGGCCAAGACAATACAACGGTTTAGCAAGACATGTTCCACTCAGAACAGGCCTCGCCATGGTCAACCAAAGAAGTTAAATGCACATGCTCAGCTTCATAACCAGAGATTGTCTTTTCAAAATAGGCATATGATTGCTGCAGAGGTTAAGGGGGTGGGGGATCAGCTTGTCAGTGCCTGACCATATGCTGCACACTGCATCAAATTGGTCTGCATGGGTCTCATCCCAAAAGGAAACCTCTTCCAAAGATGATACACAAGAAAGCCTGCAAACAGTTTGCTAAAGACAAGCAGACTAAGGACATGGATTACTAGAACCATGTTCTGTAATCTAATGAAACCAAGATAAACTTATTTGGTTCAGATGCTATCAAGCGTGTGTGTTGGCAGCCAGGTGAGGAGTACAAAGACAAGTGTGCCAAGCATGGCAGTGGGAGTGTCATGGTTTGGGGCTGCATTAGTTCTGCCGACTGTGAGGAGCTACAGTTCATTGAGGGAACCATGGATGCCAACATGTACTGTGACAAACTGAAGCAGAGCATGATCCCCTCCCTTTGGAAACTGGGCTGCAGGGCAGTATTCCAACATGATAATGACCCCAAACACACCTCCAAGACAACCACTGCCCTCTTTAAAGAAAATGAGGGTAAAGATGCTGGACTGACCAAGCATGTCTCCAGACCTAAACCCTGTGGAGCATCTGTGGGGCATCCTCAAACTAAAGGTGGAGGAGCTGAAGGTCTCTAACATCCACCATCCCCATGATGTTGTCATGGAGGAGTAGAAGAGGATTCCAGTAACTGCAACCTGTGAGGCTCTAGTTAAGGCAGTGCTGGAAAATAATGGCAACCACACAAAATATTGACACTTTGGGCACAATTTGTCCGTTATCCCTTAGGGGTGTACTCACTTTAATTGCCATCGATTTAGACATTGATGGCTGTGTGTGTTATTTTTAGGGCACACCAAATGTACACTGTTATACAAGCTGTACACTGACTACTTTACATTGTATCAAAGTGTCATATCTTCAGTGTTGTCCCATGAAAAAATATAATACAATCTTTACAAAATTGTGAGGGGTGTACTCACTTTTGTGTGATACTGTATATTGGTACACTTCCATCCATTAAAGGTATGGGATGTTTGGGTCACAGGCTCGAGGTTTTTAAAACGTTAAATGATTACATCTGCCCATTGAGGGGCACAGAGCTTCCTATTGGCTCCATCAGCTCAGAGCAGTGCTGACCTCCATGATATAGCATCTGATTAGGCTTGCCATGTGGTTGACCGTCTACAGCAGGCATCCGCAAACTACGGCCCTCCAGCTGTTGGAAAACTACAACTCCCATCATGCATTTGTATAATCTATAACAGTGGGCATGATGGGAGTTGTACTTTCCCAACAGCTGGAGGGCCGCAGTTTGAGGATGCCTGGTCTACAGAATCAGACTTTTATCGGTGCTGCATTATGTTTCTGTACAGCTCAGAGGTTGTACAGAATTGTAATCTGCCAATGTGCATAAAATTTAGTTTCCCAAAAATAAGTGGTACTAGAGGTGACTTTATTTGGTTGAATAAGCTGATGGCATCAGTGTTAGAGTATGTTCACACAACAGATCAGGATGCTGAAAATGTCAGCGTCGCATCCTCGACAGACAAGAATTTGACGCAGCCTCATATATACTATAATGTGATATGAGGATTCCCCGTCAAGAATTGACATGTCAAAATCAGCGGCAAGGTAAATCAGTGTCATGTGAACAACGCTGATTTTTCATAGGAAACAATATAAGGCGAATTGCAATCGGCGTGGACACTGAATCGTCCCCTGAATCAGCGTCCAAATCTGTCGTGTGAACATAGCCTTAAAGTGGCAGATTCCTCGCAGCACATCCTAAGGAGTGAGTTATTGCATGTGTACCATTACAACTGTAATGTAGTGATTCCTTTATAGAGAGCGCTGCTCTGAGGTCAGAATCCGCCATATGGACTGTGGTTGTACTGATGACACTGCCCCTTTCAGTTGTAAACCTTTTCCTATAAGATAAAAAGGAAATTGAGAATGATTTTAGTTTTATGGCAGCTTGTTAAAAAGTGATATTTAACGCCAGTTTCATCTGTTGAGTCAGATCAACACATTGTTAAATGACTCAAGTTAGCAGTTACGTAGCTTTCATACATACTTCATTACATTTCTTGTCGCACTTCACACTGGCAGTGCACAATGAAAGGGGTCCTGTCACATTGCACATGATGTCTGAACAAGCTGCAGGTTGTAGAGCAGCAGGAGTCAAGCAGATTGATTATATAGTTTTATGTAAACAGATTCAGTATCATTTGTAACTTATTGATCAAAATCTACTTAGTCTAGGCTTAGGAGTCCAGTGGGTGGTTTTATTCAATGACGAACATCCTTTCCTCTATACTTCTGGCAATCAGTAGGTGAGACCGCCAACTAGACTCCTAAGCCTAGAATGATTTAAATAAATAAACAATGCATGATACTGAAATTGTCTCAAGACAAATAGGTATCAACCTGTTGTGTGTGCGTGTGTGTATGTATGTGTAAGGAAAGAAAAGAAAGGGAGGGCGCACAATAGTGTAATACAGTTAAAATAACTGACCAATAGAAGAGCAAAGCTCACCTGCTAAGGTTGTGCAGTAAATAGAGGCACAACACTGAAGAAGGCTTACAAGGCTTTTGGTGCTGTAGCCCTTAAGACAGCAGCCTGGATCCCAGGAAAAACACAGGTCCGATACAGGACTAGGTAGGAACTATCTTGAAGTATCCAAAATGGATGTGGATCCGGCGCTCCGAGCCAAAAACAGAGAGAAGCGATCTCTCGCTATCATATATTAAAAAGACTGGCTTTATTGTTTAAACGTGCAGCAGACCTATGCTGTCACACAATTAAAACCAAAGACATAAAGAAAAAGGCTCAACGCGTTTCCTGCTGCATGCATACAGATGGCGACAGGCTATATATAAAAAACATGGATGCCAGTAGGAAGTTCTCACAACGGCATCGACGAAACAAACATCTTTTAAGTCCACGATGTCTGATTCTATAGTAGACTCTGAATGGATGAAGGATCAGTCAATCACTATTAGTGTCAGGTCACATGTCTTTGAGCTTTAAAGACTGGTGGTGAAAGCTGTCAATCAAATGATGTCATTGGAGATCCGGGTTCTGATGTCGGCATGCAGAGGGACTGGTTGGAGATCCTGTCAATCTCTCAATGTCGACACTATGAGACGATAAAGTCCTGTTACACGTGAAAGCGCATAACCTTAAACATGCATGATATCAGTCTCCTTATAAATAGAAATATAACACAAATTAAAACTAATAGGCTGCTCCAAACCAAGATTATTAATATTAATTTACATAAAAAAATGAAGAACCTAAAAAACTGCTACACTATATGTATATATATTTCACCGGCTGCATGCATGTAGCTGGATCAGCGTCCAAATCTGTCATGTGAACATACCCTTATAGTGGCGGATTCCAACTGTGTAACAACCTGTTGTGTGTATATATACATGAACAAAGACATGAACAGTCTATAATTTTAAAGGTAGGTTAATTTCAACATTGAGAGATAGAATATCCAAAATAAAATCCAGAAAATCACATTGTATAAATTATATAAATAGATCTGCCTTTTGCTGAGAGAAATAAGTATTTGATCTCTCAAACAAACTTAATAAGACTTAATACTTGGTGGCAAAACCCTTGTTGGCAAGCACAGCAGTCAGATGTTTTTTGTAGTTGATGATGAGGTTTGCGCACATGTCAGGAGAAATTTTGGTCCTCTTCTCTTTGCAGATAATCTCTAAATCATTAAGATTTTGAGGTTGTCGCTTGGCAACTCGGAGCTTCCACTCTCTCCATAAATTTTCTATGGGATTACGGTCTGGATACTGGCTAGGCCATTCCATGACCTTAATGTGCTTCTTTTTGAGCCACTCCTTTGTTGCCTTGGCTGTATGTTTTGGGTCATTGTCTTGCTGGAAGACCCAGCCACAACCCATTTTTAATGTCCTGGCGGAGGGAAGGAGGTTGTCACTCAGGATTTTATGGTACATAGCTCCATCAATTCTCCCATTGATGCAGTGAAGTAGTCCTGTAACCTTAGCAGAGAAACACCCCCAAAACATAATTTCCACCTCCATGCTTGACAGTGGGTGTTCTTTGGGTCATAGGCAGCATTTCTCTTCCTCCAAACACAGCGAGTTGAGTTAATGCCAAAAAGCTAATTTTTTTGTCTCATCTGACCACAGCACCTCCTCCCAATCAAAGAATCATCCAGGTGTTCATTGGCAAATTTCAGACGGGCCTGCGCATGTGCCTTTTTGAGCAGGGGGACCTGAAGGATTTTAATCCATTATGGCGTAATGTGTTACCAATGGTTTTCTTGGTGACTGTGGTCCCAGCTGTCTTGAGATCATTAACAAGTTCCCCTCGTGTAGTTTTAGGCTGATCTCTCACCTTCCTCATAGTCAAGGATACTCCACGAGGTGAGACTTTGCATGGTTCCCCAGATCGATGTCGATCGACAGTCATTTTGTATTTCGTCCATTTTCTTACTCTTGCACCAACAGTTCTCTCCTTCTCTCCCAGCGTCTTACTTATGGTATTGTAGCCCATTCCAGCTCTGTGCAGGTCTGTGATCTTGTCCCTGACATCCTTAGCAAGCTCTTTGGTCTTGCCCATGTTGTAGAGGTTAGAGTCTGACTGATTGAGTCTGTGGACAGGAGTCTTTTATAAAGGTGACTATTTAAGATAGCTGTCTTTAATGCAGGTAACGAGTTGATTAGCAGGTGTCTAACTGTTCTGTAGGAGCCAGAACTCTTATTGCTTGGTAGGGGATCAAATACTTATTTCTCTCAGCAAAATGCAAATAAATTTATACAATGTGATTTTTTTGGATTTTATTTTGGATTTTCTATCTCTCAACGTTAAAATTAACCTACTTTTAAAATGATAGACTGTTCATGTATTTGTCATTGAGAAACTTACACAATCAGCAAGGGATCAAATAATTATTTCCTTCATTGTGTTTGTGTATGTATATATATATGCGTTTATGGTAGATTTGGACAATGATACGACTACAGCCTGAAGAGTATTCAGAGACATCCTGTGCTCATATGCAGCCAAACTGATTGGTCGGCGTTTCATAATACAGATGGTCAATACCCAAAACATAAAGCCAAGGAAACCCAGGAGTTTATTAAAGCAAAGAAGTGGAATATTCTTGAATGGCCAAGTCAGTTACCTGAACTCAACCCAATTGAGCATGCACTTCACTTTCAACAACTGGCAACCGCTGCAGTAAAGGCCTGGCAGAGCATTAAAAAGGAGGAAACACAGCGTCTGGTGATATCAATAAGTCCGAGACTTCAGGCGGTCATATCTTCAAATTTTCAACCAAGTATTAGAAATTAACATTTTATTTACAATTATTTCATTTGTCTAATTACTTTTGGTCCCTTTTAAAACCGGATGGCACATGTTAAGGAGCTGAAACTCCCAAACCCTTGATCCAATTTTAATATGGATACCCTTAAATGAAAGCTGAAAGTCTGTACTTTATGTCCATGTCCTTTATATAACTATAACTTGAATATGTTTCAGTAAACAGGTACAAAAAATTGAGTTAAATATATTAGTCTGGCTCCTCTAAAACCATTCCATTTTCTCATGTGGCCCCATGGAAAAATTAATTGCCCACCCCTGCTCTAAAAGGGTGATAAACAGAGATGAGGGAGAAGATGTAGGGAGGTACGGCATTGTGGAGAGCTTTGCGGGTGAAAGTAGTACATTTAAAGGGAACCTGTCATGTTCCTCATGTACCTTATGGGCAGCATAAGGTAGTGACAGACACTCTGTTTCTAGCACTATGTCACTTAGGTTGTAACCTAAAAATATTTTAGCAGAACTTACATTATGGGTACAACCAGGATGGTACACCTTAAAACCAAATTCGTCACTACCTTTTGCACCATATGAGGGGAAAAAAAACCCTGACGGCTCATTCAAAGTGTATTCCTGAATGAGGCATGGGGGAACCGGCGAGGATGTTTTCACACAGAATGTACCTGGTCTGCATTCAGGTAAATTTAAAAACTTAAAGTGGTTTCTATTTCAAGGATGATTTTAGTTTTTAATCTTGCAAAAGCAAATCATTTGCAATTGGTCCATTACATTCCCTATTTTTTTGAAACCCCCTGTTTGGGTCATCGCTTAGTTGCTTAGGTATAGACCCGGTTTGATCTCTCGATAGACTGCCAGCCAGGGTAACTTGAAATTTTTTCAGGACCCCATAGAAACTTTACGGACCCCCCCCCCCCCCCACCAAAAAAAAAAAAAAAAAAAAAAAATTGTGTTTCCCTCAGAATGACAGAAAAAAAAGGTACACCAATAATCCCCCCCACGTGGTCACATCCCGCACCCACTCAATGCCGGGCCCCAAACCCCAACCCAGCCCTACACCCCATCCACATCCCCCCAAACCCCCTCCCATCACACGCCGGGCACAAACCCCCACGCCCCCACCCCCAACCCCTTTACATCCTCAACGCCCCTCAATCCCCCAACTCCAGCCCACTCCAAAACCCGGGACATCCCACACACGCCAGCCACTCACCGCCGGCACTCCCAAACCCCCCATCACACCGGGCACATCCACACAGCCCCACTCACACCCGGGCCCCCATCCCCGCAAACCCCCCAGCCACCCCCCCGCCGGGACACCCCACACGCCAGTCCCACAACCCCCCACCCCACAAACCCACACCCGTCACATCCCGCACATGCCAAACTATACCCAGTAATCCCGCACACACCGCCAATCACCCGGTCACTCCCCAACCCAGCCACCCCGCCGGTCACTTCCCCAACGCCCCCACCCACGCCGGTCCCCCATCCCGCCATCCCCGACCACTCACACGCCGTCACCCCGCCACTTCACCCCTCCACGCCGTCACATCCCCCACATGCCCGTTCCCCACAACGAAACCCCCCACTCCATGCCATCACATCCCGCACACGCCAGACACTCACACCCCATCACATCCCGCCCCAACACCCCATCCGCCCCAAACCCACCCATTTACTTTTCCCCACATGCCAGCCACTCACAGCCTCACTCCCCAAGCCCCCTCACCCCATCACATCCCCGCACATGCCGCCACCAACACGCCCCTCACATCCCGCACACCCGTCAATCCCGCCACTCCCGCCACCACCCGGTAATCCCCCAACGAAGCCAACTCCACGCCGTTCACAATCCCCCAACCCCGTCACTCACACGCGTCACACCCGCCACGCCGTCACCACACGCCGGCACATCCCCACCGCCAGCCACCCCACCGCCGGGCACATCCCCACCCCACCACCACACGCCATCCCCCGCACCCGCCGCCACTCAACGCCGGGCCCCTCACAGCCAGTTACTCCGACCGCCTCCCCCCCCCGCACACACCAGTCCCAAACCCGCACCCACCCCGCCACCCAACTCCACGCCATCAAAATCCCTACATGCCACCAACCACCCCAGTCACATCCCTCCCGCACACGCCAGCCATTTCCCCACACTCCAGCCACTCACTGCCGGCACGCCCCCACCACACGCCGGGCAATCCCGCACACCCACCCTCACACGCCGCCCCTCACACGCCAGACCCACCCAGCCCCCACACCCACCCATCCCGACACGCCTCACAACAAAACGCCGTCACTCCCCGCACACCAGTCACTCCCGCCATGCCAGCCCCCTCCACCAGTTCACATCCCCCACACAAAAAGCCACTCCCGGGCACATCCCCCACGCCACCCCACAACGGTCACATCCCGCCACTCCCCCACCACATGCCGGGCCAAATCCCGCCCCTTCAGCCACTCACAGCCGTCACATCCCCACATCGCCCTCACACGCCCACAACCCCCCCCAAACCCCCGGTCCACCCCCCACAACTCAGCCATACCCCGTTCAATCCCGCACGCCCCCACTCACACGCCGCCAACCCCCCCATGCCTCCAACCCCCCCGGCCCACCCACCCCCTCCACCCGCACAGCCATCCCCACTTCCCCCCGCACACGCCTCAATCCCCACACCCAGCCCCACACTCCCCCACTCCCCCGTCACATCCCGCACACCACCACCACCTGCAGCCACTCACACGCCTTCCCACCCCCAAAATCCGCCACTCAACGCCGCCACCCGCACACGCCAGCCCACACCCAGTAAATCCCACACCCCACCACCACACGCCGGACATCCCCCAAAAACGCCAGCCCCTCCACGCCGTCACATCCCGCACTACCCGGCACATCCCGCACACGCCCCACAACGCCGGGCCCACCCGCACCGCCAGCCCCTCACACCCGTCACATCCCGCCACAAACCCCGCCCCTCCACCCGGGCACACCCTCCCCCGACCCCCCCCAATCCCGCCCCATCCGCAACGCCACCCCCACACCCGGTCAAATCCCGCAACGCCAGCCCCTCACCGCCATCACATCCCGCACCCCCAGCCAGTCACAACCCAGTCACATCCCGCCTTCCAGCCCCTCCCCGCCAGTCACACCCGCACACCCAGTCATATCCGGACACACCAGCCACCCACGCCTCAATCCCCTACATGCCAGCCACTCACACGCCAGTCACATCCCGCACACCCCCACTCACTTCCTGCACGCCCGCCACTCACTGCCGGTCCTCCCGCACACGCCCTCACACGCCATCACATCCCCACACCCAGTCCCCCAACCCTGCACATCCCCGCCACCAAGCTGGACATCCCCCCGCACGCCAGCCCACCAATGCCGGTCACATCCCGCCCGCCACCCTCACACGGCCGGTCATTTTCCCCACACGCCGCCACTCACCGCCGCCACTCAAACCCCCGTACATCCCGCCATGCAGCCATCAACGCTGGGGCCCCTCACACGCCATCCATCCCGCATAGCCACCACTCACACCCATCACATCCCGCACACCCAGTCACATCCCCCCACAACCCAGCCATCACACTCCCCACTCAACGGGAGCAATCCCGACTGCCACACTCAACCCCAGTCACATCCCCAACCCAGCCACTGAGCCGGTTTACATCCCCCGCCCCACCACTGCTGCCGGGGCAAATCCCGCCCCAGCCCTCGAGCCCGGGCACCTCCCCCCACCCACCACTCGCATGCCGGGCACCCCCGGCCCCAGCCCCGCATGCCGGGCCACCTCCCGCGCACCCCACCACTCACCGCCGGTCCCTCCCCCCGCCCCGCCCCACTCACACCCCGGTCCATCCCCGGCCCCCCCAGCCCCTCACACGGCCGGCCATCCCCCCACCCCCACTCCCACCCCGGGCACCCCCCCCGACGCCGCCCTCACCCCTCCCCCTCCCGCGCCGCCACCCCCACGCCGGTCACCTCCGCCCAGCCACCCCTCGCATGCCGGGCACATCCCCCACGCCACCACTCGCAGCCGGCACATCCCCCCCACCCCCACTACATGCCCGTCACATCCCGCGAAAAGCCCCACTCACATCCGTTCCATCCCGCCACCCAGCCCTCACATGCCGGCACATCCGGCCAGCCAGCCACTCACATGCCGGTCACCTCCCGACAACCCGCCACCACCTTACCGCCCGGGCACCCCGGCACCCCAGCCCCCTCACATCCGGGCATATCCCCCCAAATTTTCTGTATTTCTGACTGAGGGGCTGAATTCTTTGATTGTTTTCATAGATTTTTTTTTTTTTTGTGGGGAGCATCACCTTCTAACCTGCACTGAGTATGGTCACTTTGTAATAAACATCATACAAACATACACATCTACAACCACCAATAATATCTACACACCTACAGACACACATACAGTCACATCCAAACACACTCCACAGACACACATATATACAGCACATCCAGACTACATATATTCAGTCACATCCATACATACTACAAACACACATATATACAGTCACATCCATACACACATATATACAGTCACATCCACATACTTACCTGTATGCAATGCAGCTGTCTCCTTCAGTCCAGATGTCTCAGGAAGACACAGGGTGGGGAAGGAAAGGACACATGGCAGCAGCTTCCTGCTCTCTGAGACACCCCTCCTCCATTGTCCCGTCCAGACTGTGCCTGTGCAGAGACACCGAGGGGGCCAGCAAACAATACAGAGGAGAGGGAGGAGGGGGCTGTTGGTTGAGCAGCTCTTTTAAAATACTTTTTAGCAGCTCCATGGAGCTGTGAGGTGACCGGGCTGCCCCCTAGTGACTCTACGTATGTTATAACAGGGCCCGACCGGCAGTAAAAATTAAGTTCCTGTTTGCTGCCGGCAGGGCCCCCAGGGAGTGCGGGCCCCATGGCAGTCACTATGCCTCCTACGGCAGCAGTTCTGCCACTGCTGCCAGTGCTGGTCGCTATAGTTACAGACCTGGTGTCCTGAGCAGCTCGTCACTGCAGGCCAGTAGAAGTCAGTAAACACACCCTTGAATTCAAAAATAACAGATAAAACAGGACTGAGGGAAATGAATCAATAATTATCAAAGTAACACTATGGGCTTGTCTACTGCACTGTTTTTTGGGCGGATTCAGTATTTAGAAAAATCCGACTGTAAACCATTGCCCATAGACCTTAAATCCAAGTTGTAGTCTACACAGTATGGATTTTCTAAAGTCGGATTTCAAAACTGTCAGCCTTAAAAAACACCTCAAAACATGTTCTATAATCTGCTGTATTACAGTTCAATCTACTAGGGGCGGCCGAAAAACATCTGCAAAATCCGCACCAAAAGACGCAGTAACACGATGGTAAAATACCGTTGGACTCTATCACAGAATCCGACGCCATTTTACCGTTGTCGTGTAGACATAACCTAAAAGTTTTGGCCTTTCCACCGCAAGAAAAAGGCAGGTTGTAGAGAAGCTTTCTTTTTTTAAGCAGGGTCCATTTTAGTTCATTTCTCAGGTGATAATTGTATTTGTGTTACGTTGGCTTGTTCAGTGAGCATATTCCATATTTTTTCTCTTAACTCTTTTCTGGCCTGTGCCAATGTGCAGAGGGCGCATTGGCTGCGCCTCAATTTTCTGCATGTGGTTCACATAACCATAAAATTTCAGTGAAAATGTTGACCACATAACTTGCAGATACAGAAGTCAGTAAGTGACAGGCCACTGGTCAGAGCAATATATCTCAGTCGTTGGGATTACAACTCCCAGAACATTAGTGATACCATGTTTTCTATGACATGTTAGAACAGGGATGTCAAACTCCTTTTCTCTGAAGTTCACATCAATATTATGGTTGCTCTCAAAGGGCCATTAGAGGGCCTTGGATGGTGGCTAGGGTGCCTGGGTAGATCTGTCAGAGCTGTGTTTTGTGAGTTGGTGAACAGAGTAGTGTGAAGGTGCACCCCCAGGGCTCTGAATCCAAAATGGTGCCTGCTCCCTATGCTGGCACCGCGGCCCCTACCAAGTGCTAGCTGCATCCTCTGTGGAAAGTTGAAAGCTGGTTCTTCTTCGTAGACCTTGTCCATTCCTGCTTGCTTTGTCTAAGCTCTCAAGGGCCACAAATATTGATGTGAGGGGCCAGTTTGACACACGTTAGAAAACAGTTGAAAATGAACTGAAGCAATAGCTAAAAATATGGAATGTGGGGTAGGATCTGTAACAGTGCAGGATTTTACATTAGTTTTACATTTTAGGGAGCAAACAGAGAATCTCAAAAGTGATCTGTTGTTGTTTACATCCAGTCTGGAAATCTATCTGTGTGTATCTGACACCGGATCATGGCTTATTAAAGGGGTTGTCCAATTTAAACAAATCAGGGCCATATATCTACCATCTTTTCAGCCTTATATCAGGCGCAGCCCCATTCGCTTCAATCAAATCCCTCCTGTACACCATTATCAGGCGCATTACAGAGTGTAATGCGCCAAATCTCGGGGGTGGGAGGGAGGGGGCGTGCAGCAGGCGGGGCGCACTAGAACCGTACGAAGCTATAGATTTATAGCTTTGCTACGGCATTTCTAGATCTATTTCAAAGTGGTATACCTGAGCCAGAAATGTCGCTCGAGCGCTAGAATGTGCCTTATGACCTGCTGTAGAGCAGGTTCATTAATCAGGCGCATTCTAGACTAATATTATGCACATGAAATTTGGCGCCAAATTTCATTCATGCCGCCCATAATGTGTATGCGTGTGTGTAATATGAAATAGACCATACTACTGGATTTTATTTTCTCGGCACTTGAACACTGTTAGGGTGTTCCCATTTTAAACTTTAATGGCATATCGATATCCCAACTCTGGGACTTGCACTTGTTTTGCGAACGGGCCTCTGAAAGTCTCCATTCAGAACGAAGAGTGGGTTGCGCTTGCACACTACTCTCCATTCTTTTCGATGGGAGTTCAAAGTAGAGGTCCAGATGAAGAATGGAGAGTAGTGCGCAAGCGTGACTATCATACTTTAATGGGGTGTCCTATTGCAGTGGGATATGGGAACACCCCTTTAAGCCACAGGAAGCAAACCATTGCCAAGGGAAACCACCGGCATAGTCAGTACTGGGACAGCAGAGAGTGTATTTTTTCTTCATTTTATACAATGTAGATGATTATTTTTTTTTAGGTTGACAAACCCTTTGTATCTTTTATTACCAACATGTATTACTATTATGTCAATCATTATTTAAAACTAACAATGCTTAGGAAGTATTTGGGCCCCATGGTGAAGCAGGTACAGATTAGGAGCTAGAAGTTGTTGATTCATGCAGGCCACTACGACGTCTTATACACTAGGGGCCACATGAATGAAAACTGTCTTGGTCTAAAACTCACTTTGTTGCCCATAGGAACCAATCAAAGCGCCCCTCTCATTTCTCCAGAGCACAATATGAAATGAGAGGGGGGCACTGATTGGTTGCTATGGGCAACAAAGTGAGTTTTAAACCTAGATAGTTTTCATACATGTGGCCCTAGGTGTCAGTACTTCTTTGGAATCCTTATTGCTTAGTAGGCAATGCTGACGCCTGGATGATCATCAAATCTTAAACACAGCCACAAGTTTTCTGTTGGCAATTAGGTCTCCTCGATTTTTTTTCATGAGAAACAGTGAATAAATAGCAGATTTCATTGCGATATTGCAGAAATACTGTGAAATGGAGCAAAGTCTAGTTCTATAGTAATACAATGTTTCTATTGAACCTGGAGCTTTGTCTGATTAACACATACAGGAGGGCTGAGAACTACATGGGACCCTTTAGCCACTGTTTAGAGATGCAGAATATCATTGAGCCTTCCCCAGCAGCAATAGTAATTCACTTTTGTTTCAAGTTGTTGGTCAACATCAAGCAAAATGCAATAAGTCCCAGTAACATTGTTCATATTTGTGTCACATTTTTGTTGTGCAGCATTGCATTTGATGGTGTCATGTCCCAGTGTGTGGCCTGCCCTTACTTGCAGTTCACTGTAGATCATTCTGGACATGTCATGACCAGTTCAGGTTCATTTCCTGACATATCCCTGGTGATCAGTTCATGTGACCATTTTCTGAGATATTTTTGGAACAGCTTTGAGAATTGTCAGATGAAAGAAACAGCTGTTCACTAGTCAGGAATTACACATTGGGGTTAATTATTTATAATTTACCCATTACCAAATTAGGTTATAGCATATTGGTAGAATGTACCATGACATTATGAATGGTGGGGTCTGACCTCTTGGACCTCTGCTGATCTCAAGACGAGAGGCACCAAGGTTAATTGCAAATAAAGATTGGCTGTGGTTTCCTGCATAGCAAGTAGATGCAGTGAGTTGTAAAAGTATTTATGCCCGTTAAACTGTTCCTCATTTTTAATTAGGGCATTTTCCCACGGCACCGGTTTGCGGCTGGTTTTTCAGACGGTTTGCGGTTTTGCAAATCGTCTAAAAAACGTCCGCAAACTAACACACCGGGCCGCTATGAAAAACCCAGGCAGCAGTCCTCACTGCCGCCCAAAAAACATTGTGCTGTTCATTCTGCCATCCGATTTTCGGACGGTTTATGAACATCGCACTGTGAAGAAGGAGGGCTTTTCTCTGCAAATCGCGGAGAAAAGCCGGCCCCCGGCAGCAGTGGGGTCGGCACTAAAACAGGACAAATACCGGTTCGGATAAACCGACCGATATTTGCCCTCTGCCGTGGGGATGAGCCACAAACTTAGATGTTTTTTATTGATTTTTCATGTCATAGAGCAATACAAAGTAGCAAGTATATATGAAGTGTAAAGAAAATATGTGCTTTTCCAGACTTTTGCAAATTAAAAAAATGAAAAGTGTGGCGTGCAAATGTATTCCACCCCCCCACCTTCCCATCGTACTCTGATTCCCCTACGTATAATACAGTGTGACCAATTGCCCTTAGAAGTCCCCTAATAAGTAAATAGAGTTAATCTGTATGGAATTTATTCCTAGTATTACTACAGCTATTTTGTGAAGGCCTCAGAGGTTTATGAAAACCAAGGAACACACCAAACAACTCGGGGGATAAAGTTATGGCAAAGTGTATTGCAGGGTTAGGTTTAAAAAAATAAAATAAAATAGCCCAAGTTCTGAAAATCTCACAGAGCACTGTTCAATCAATTATCTGTAAATTGAAAGAGTATGGTAAAACTGCTAACTTACCAAGACATTGTCGTCTGCCCAAACTGACAGCCCAGACAAGGATAACACTAATTAGAAAAGCAGCCAAGAGGCCCAGAGTCGCTCTGGAGCAGCTGCAGAGATCCACAGCTAAGGTGGAAGAATCTTTCCACAGAACAACTATTAGCTGTGTACTCCACACATCTGACCTTTATGGAAGAGTGGTAAAAAAAGCTCTTTTTGAAAGCGGAAGGAAACGTGGAACCAGCATATCAAGATCAGTAGTCTCTTTCGATCCTCCTATCTATAGCGAGTGGAAGCATAATTTAGTTTACAACATCAGAATCAAACAATCCTGGATTAGCACATGCATCTAGAGGAACGCTGGAGAATATCCGAGATGAAAGACAACACTTTTCAACTTTGCCGGGATAATGCCAGTGGAGCTAGCAAACTTACTATATCCTACAAGTAGAACCAGAGACAACAAAAGGGGATAACAAAAAAGAAGAACCCATTAACCATCGAACTTAGGCCGGTCAATAGGGAGAGATCGAAATGACAACAACGAGCGCCCAGTCGAACTCCTTTAATTTTCACTGATATTCCAATTTTTTTTACCTGCACTAGTACCTTATGTGTTCTAAGATGGCTGAGGAGTCCAGAACTCGAGCCACAGATCTTCAGGCAATGGGCGCAAGTAGTTCCATTTTGGGAGTTGCTTCCAAAAATCTGAGTTCTTCTTGCTCTACTTTCATCATTCTCTCTTGTCTATTTTATTAGAGAGCCATTCAATCTCAAAATTCATCGCCGCTTAATGGGTCATTTGGTGCTATAGGGGATGATCTGTGGACAGGGTTTACTGGTTGGGGATGACAATTTGGCCTTTTTTAAAGCAGGTCTTAATCGTGTCTTGCATTGTTTTTGCAAGGTCATGACTTCAATATTAGTCCTCCTTGCCTCAGAGAGGTTAATCTGGTATTTACCGTGTTTCCCGAAAATAAGACACACCCGAAAATAAGACATGGTGCGTCCCCTGAAAATAAGATATAGCAGGTCAGTGCTGCAGCTCCCCATACACAGGGCCATCCCTAAGGGTGGCCAGAGAGAAACCCTGGGACATATTTTCTTGTGGGACGGAGGGAGGTCATGTGACTGTGATGTCACCACTGGTCTCGAACATCCCAGGGGAGGAGACAGAAAGTTCATGTAAGTAATAGAGGGAAGGTGGGGAGAACAGAGCAATGACACTGACACACGCACATCTCAGATGATGGCTGAAGAGGAATGCTGGAACTTCTAGTTCTACATGTCCTAGCATGTCACATTTGCCATCCTTGGAGATAAGTCACTGCAGCTGCCATAAAATATCCTTTACATACATATATCCTATGTATTGTGACTTTAAACTTTAAGATTATATATATATAATTATATATATATTTTTATATATTATAATATATTTATATATAAAAAAAAAAAAAAAAAATACCACACACACACACTAGTATAGTATGCTATAATTTATTTGTGAAAAAGTAAGACATCCCCTGAAAATAAGACATAGTGCATCTTTAGGAGCAAAAATTAATATAAGACGCTGTCTTGTTTTCGGGGAGACTGATTGTGAGCCTCAATGGGGATGATGTAAGTAATAAATCACTTGTTATGGTGGGAAAACCCTTTTCTAATTTTTTTCTTTTTTTTGCTCTTTAGTAAACAGTTTTTTGCTGGCTCTTATTGTCTTATCGCTGGTTATTATTATGGTCATATTTCTGAACAGAACCCAAACTGTGCATATTTTTATTATTTGTTCTTTCCATGTTATTTTTTATCTTCTCTAAGGAATCTGCAGGGAATCTTTTAAGGCTTTGTCTACACAGCACAGAAATACCATCAGATTTTCGGCGGTTTCAGTATTTTAACCCAAACTACTAACGTGCCGCGGCACAAAAAACCCTCTTTAGGGGGTTATCAGCATGTTTTTTTTTTAATGACGAGTTAAAGATCTGGTGCAACTTGTAGTAGTATTTGGACCTATTTCCTAATCATATATGCTTTAGTTGCCGAACACAAAAACTTTGGAGACTGGGCACATAAAGTGTATAGGATCACAAAATAGAGCAAACATAGACCAAGTACAACTGCTCTTGTCCTATAGATTGACTTCACTGCAGTATACGTGAGGATTCAAGATATCCCAACAGAGAACAGAAACGCCTAGTCTGTCTCCACATTTTCTACTGTAATAAATACATTTCCTGGCTGTAGCTCATCACAGTTCAGATAGAAAAGCCATTAGTACAGCGGATACCATGTTTCCATTACAGACAACAGTATAATTGGTAACGGTTAGAGAAATGTTAGAATATTTAATTAATAATGATAATTAAATCTTGAGCATGTCATTATAATGATGTAAAACATTACAAATGAGTGAATTACTTTGCAGTGTACATGAAGCCTTAACAAAATGAAGTCTGAGATAAGTGGATTCTTTCTCAGTTTTTAGCTGCGTTTTTCTGGGTATTGGATCCTTGTATCTCAGCTGGCTCAGAACAATGAGGGAAGACACATATATAATGATGGTTTAACGAAAGCTGCCTGTTGTTCTTCCTATGTCTTTGCAGGTTCAGACGTGGTAACATTCTGGATCTCAGCTGACCTCCAAGAATCTCCCTGCCCTGAGCCAATGCTGGATCTGGAGGTTGTGCCAGAGAGATCCCTGGGCAACCAGCAATGGGAGTTTACCTTAGGTAGGAATTCTGCTGACATATTCTCTTACTCATACATGGGGGAGATGCAACATGAATAACAGACTATAAAGCAAGTTCCTTCACACTCAATAGACAGCCCAAAGTCTCTGGACTTGTCTTTTAATGTAGTTCTGGTAGTTGGGAAAATCTAGTGTTTACAACCTGTGCAATTTTACTTATTACATTTAAGAGGTTGTCTCACTACAAGGATTGCTTTTTATGTTATAGATCTTGCAAAAACAAGTCACTTTGCAATATGTGTCCATTAACAGTGTCCTTCCTACTCCTAGATATCCCCTCTTGTATAGGTTGCATCAGCTCCTCAGGTCGCTATAGCTACAGACCTGTTTATTCCCTCATGATAGGCTGCTAACGCTGGTTGCTATAGCTACAGACCTGGCTTCTACTGCAGCCTAGTAGAAGCCAGTAAACCCGCCCCTGAATTCAAAGTGAAACCAAGAAAACAGGACTGAGGTGAGATGAGTCAATGTAGTGAGACAACCCCTTTAATTCTATAATAAAATCATAGAAGATAATATAATGTTTCAAAAGTACATTTTATTGTACATAATCGCAAAAGTGAAATGGGATAGTGCAGTAAAATTAAAGCCCTGTTGAATTCATTCCTTGCCCAGCCATGTTTTTCTTTTATTGAGCTGGAGTACCTTAGTATTTAAAGAGGTGTTCCCAAACTAATAAATGCTTGTGTTTTAGGCCATGATTAAAAATAGAATTAAAAAAACTTGACCTTCTCGTTCCAATCCTGATGATCTTGGCCAATGAAATCACCAGATGTGATTCTGCAGCCATTCACAAGCTGCAGTGGTCTCTTGAATATACTGCACGTGACCACTGCGGCCTGTGATTGGCTGCTAGGTTAGGTGAAGACTGAATGGTGACATTATTGGCCAGGATCACCGGGACGACTGTAGCACCAGAATGAAGGTGTCTACAACGTAAGTGGTTTTTCTTCCATTTTAATCATACCCAAAATGATGAGCATTTATTAGTTTTGGGACACCTCTTTAATTTTAAAATAAGCTGGACAATCTCTTTTAATGGGGTTTCCCACTACAAAGATTGCCTTTATCATAAAGGGACAGTTAAATGAAGACTTTTTCTAAATACATTAGTAAATAGATTTTACTTTAGTCATGAGAGCATTTTTTAATGTGCTCTGAAGTGCACACAGGTTTCTATGGTTACCTGCATACCAAAAGGACGTCTGTAATCTGATTAGCTGAGAGCAGGCAGTAAAGTTATCCCACTGACTGAGATCGAAGCAAACTAATTATATCTAACAAGATTAGCTTCAGTAAGCAAAAGATTCATGTGCTGTGAGTAATGAAAAGGATAGTAATCTTGTTAGAGGTAACAGGCTCCCTAGAAGTTGAATATGGTAATCAATGCTGTAGAACCACCCACAGCCTGAGGAAACCGAGCAAGTGCAAAACTGCTAAAACTCAGTGAAACAGCATGGTGAGAAACCCCCTTTAAGATGTTCAGAAAAGTATATTATATCATCAATTTGCAGTCAAAATTATTAATATTGAGGAGTAAATCCTTTAGAGGGATAGTCCCCGATACAGGAAATTCTCTTCGCCGGCCGCTCGTCGCTAGGTGCGATCTAGCCTTGCATTTGAATGAGGAGGGCGGCACTAGCGGCATCCCTCTCATTCACTTCTATGTGAGTTCTGATTCAAAGTCTGGGCAACAGATTCAGCTTGGTCTCTCTGCTGACTCCAGTATCCCGGGTCCAGGATTGGATGTCTTATCTACAAATATACTGGTAGTAAGTGCTCTCACTAGAAATCTGGATATCTGGTCCAGTCTTTTGGGGAGTTTTCCAGCTTTTGATCCATTAACCCCTTAAGCTGCACGCCTGAAAAGTAGTTAATGACCAGAACATTTTTTTAGTTTTTGTCTCCTTGCGTTTCAACAGTTGTAACTTTTTTAATTTTTCAATGACGCAGTTGTATGAGGCCTCATTTTATTCGAGATAAGTTGTACTTTATGGGGGAATAGTTTAAATTCACTTATAAATAATTGCAGAATTTTTTTTTTCATTTCTTATGTTTTTTACATTTTTTTTCTACACCATTCACATTTCACACTTAATAACTTGTTACATTAATTCTACAGGTTATTATGGTCGTGTGGATACCTAATATGTGTAGGTTTTTTGTGTGTGTAATATATGCACAATTATTTTTTATTAAATATTTATTTTTTATTTTTTTTTACACTTTTTATGTTTTTACTTTTTTTTTTTTTTTTTTTTTAATCCCATGAAGGGAGAACTGTTACTTTTTTTTTCTCTTAGTAATGTATTAGCATATTCATATATGCTAATATATTATAATCTGTGTCAGTCTGACACAGGCAGTGATCAGGACAGCACGTAGTATGCCCTGATCACTGGCATGTTACACAGACCTCTCTGGGGCTACTCTGCGTCCACAGGGCTGACTGTGTAGCCGTTCCCCGAGCTCTGTCGGGTCACCGGGCGTTCCGATCACCTGACAGAGCAGGGAAACCCTTTGATTGTGCTGCGGTGACGAGGAGCTGCGCTGGGATCAGGGCTGTGTAGTACAGCCTCGATGTCAGCGCTGCTGCGGCGCCGCAAACTCCGATGTCTGCAGCGACGCCAAAAGACGTCGCTGCAGACGAACGACCTGAAATGCCCGACTTCAGAAGACAGTGGGCGGTCGTTAAGGAGTTAAATTCTCATCACAGACATAGAGTAAAAATTCATAGCTTCCTCTGAAGCCTTGTTCACAGCAAAGAACTTTTCTATTGGCTCATTTACTCTACTGGATTACAGTCCACTCTGATTATATCGTTTTGGATTATATATATGGGGATGGGGATCCGAGCATGGAGTTTTGTAGCACACAGCATCTTTAATGGTTACCTAGAACCACATGTGGGCGAATCTTGCACATTTCCATTTTTTTCTATGTAGACGTAGCCTGAGCCAACTTTGTAAATCACCTTCCTTTCGTTCCCCTGTGGCTCCTTTTCTCACCTGCAGCTTCATTATGGGATGGACACTGGTAATTGATGTGTATATTGGGCATCAGCACAGTTTGTAACTAATCATTTCCTGTGTATTTTCTCTAAAGGGACGCTGTAGTCTAATACTCATAGTGACATACTTTTCCATGATTACCACTGAGATTATGGTCATTAATAACAGCCGCTAGTGCAATCCTAGGGGAAAAAATGTTAGAGCTGAATATCATATCTTAAGTTACTGTCAGACCGCTCCGGTGCTGTAAATGAATGACATCCATTTTTCCTCTTGCTTAGAGATAAATTCATTGGATCATGTAATCTCTCTTTCCTGTTATCAACCTGCCTCTTTAGCTTGCTTGGCTTTGATTCATTTTTGTAGATTGCTTAAAGGGGTTGTCTCACTACAAGGATTGCTTTTTATGTTAAAGATCTTGCAAAAACAAGTCACTTTGCAATATATGTCCATTAACAGTGTCCTACCTATTCTGAGATATCCCCTCTTGTATGGGCTGCATCAGCTCCTCAGGTCACTATAGCTACAGACCTGTTTAGTCTCTCCTGATAGGCTGCCAGCACTGGTCGCTTTAGCTACAGACCTGGCTTCTACTGCAGCCTAGTAGAAGCCATTAAACACACCCCTGAATTCAAAATGAAACCAAGAAAACATGACTGAGGTGAGATGAATCAATGTAGTGAGACAACCCCTTTAAAGTTTGAACACTGAGGAAAGCAAAAAGACATCGGGACACCTTTATTATGGCAAATACTGGGGTACATGCTTTACATAACATGTATAATGTGTTTTAGACAGTTTGTAGACACTTCTGTTTGTCGGACAAAAGGGGCGTGACCTCAGTAAAAAAGGGTGTGGCTTCAGTGAAAGGGGTGTAGGTTGTCATGCCGTGTGCCAAGAAAAAGCATTAATTTTGGCGCAATTAGTGGATAACCAACTTCTTAAAGGGAATGTGTCATCAAAAATAACTTATTGTTTAACTCCAGTTGTTATGTTAAACACATTTTTAAAGTATTTTTGGTTATGTCTTTTTTTTTATATATTTTCCATATTACTATAATAATTTTTAACAATTAGTTAGTCCTGCAGTTTTCACTTTGGCCACTAAGCCTAATAATAGTCTGACACTTCCTGTTCTGTAGAGAGAGATTTTCAGTATTCTGCTCATGATCAGTACAAGCAGGGTTACACCGAAAGGAGACATCAATGTGTATATATCCACCAGTCACAATAGGAGAGTCACAGCTACCCCTCCCCTTTTTCCTAGGTCACAGAGCATGTCTAGAAAACTCTCCTAGAGACGTCAATGGACGATCCGGTTCACGGCTCCCCATGTGCAAAT
>JAODAL010013262.1:0-92021 GCA_025379985.1 Phyllomedusa bahiana
AACCTGCATGCCCCCCCAACAAAAAAGGGCCCGGAAAAAGGAGTTTTTAACCACCATTTTATTTTCCCTGGACTTTTGGGACTATACCTGTCCGGGGCCACAGCATACCCCCAAAAACCTGCATAAACCCCACATTTAAAAAAAGTGCCGGAAAAAGGAGTCTTTAACCACCATTTTAGTTTCACTGGAAATTTGACTATCCCTGTCCTGGGCCACAGCATGAGCCCCAAACCTGCATGACCCCACATTAAAAAGTGCCGGAAAATGGAGTCTTTCAACCACCATTTTAGTTTCACTGGACATTGACTATACCTGTCTGGGCCACAGCATGAGCCCCAAACCTGCATGACCCCCACATTTAAAAAGTGCCGGAAAAAGGAGTCTTTCAACCACCATTTTAGTTTCACTGGACATTGACTATACCTGTCCTGGGCCACAGCATGAGCCCCAAACCTGCATGACCCCCACATTTAAAAAGTGCCGGAAAAAGGAGTCTTTCAACCACCATTTTAGTTTCACTGGACATTGACTATACTGTCCTGGGCCACAGCATGAGCCCCAACCTGCATGACCCCCACATTAAAAAGTGCGGAAAAAGGAGTCTTTTGAACCCCCATTTTAGTTTCACTGGACATTGCCCATACCTGCCCTGGGCCACAGCATGAGGGCCAAACGTGTCTATGACCCCCACATTAAGCATTAAAATGCCTGATGGAAAAAAAGTCTTTCAATCAAGCGGAATTTTAGTTTCACTGTACAAATGTCGTCCTGGGTAGCGCTTGCCCCTCGTATGAGTGTGGACCAATTGAGCTTCACTTGGAAATACTGGTGGTTAACGCTCTGTTACACCCAGGTGCCCTTTATCTTGGCATTCTTTTTCTCATTTTACTCAACGTGCTGGGGGAAAATTTGGTCTCTGTACTTTGTTCTCTGTCCGTGCTCCATACTCCATGTTCCTCTGAATAACCTACATTGGTCAAGTTTTCCTGTACCTCCCTTGTACAATTCAGAGGAATTTTTTTAACAGCTATTTTGTACATGCAAGTTTTTTTAGTACTTTAATTCTAGAAAAAACATTTTAAAATAGGATGGAATCCCACCATGTCTTTGTTTCTCTTTTTTTAATTGTATTAAATGGGTTGTCTCAATACAGGGATTGATAGCTATGTTAAAGAACTTGCAAAAACAAGTCATTTTGCAATATGTGTCCATCGCCCTTGAGCCACTCTTGACAATTGTGAAGAACAAATGTCTGTTAGAAACAACATTTTTTATAATGGACCTGTAGTATAGCTGCATGTCAACAGCAAAATGCCCCCAAAAATCAAAGCATGACCTTGAGCCACTTTGGACAATTGTGAAGAACAAATGTCTGTTAGAAACAACATTTTTTTTATAATAGGACCTGTAGTATAGCTGCTTCAAGCAAACCCCAAAAATTCAAATATGAGCCATTGTTAAAATGTCTGTTAGAAAAAAAATTTTTTATAATAGAGACCTGTTATGCTGCATTTATCAGACTGACCCAAAAAAATTTAAAATGTTCTAGCCCTGTTAAAATTGTGAGGGAGAAATGCCACTTAAAGCCACATTTCTGTTCCAAAGGACCATATTATAGCTGTATCTCACAGCACATGACCCCAAAAAATTATAAATATGACTTCTCAGCCACTATTAAAAATTGTGAGGGAGAAATGCCACTTAGAAGCCACATTTTTGTTCCAAAGGACCATGATTATTGCTGTATCTCACAGCAACATGACCTCAAAACCATTGACAATGCGAAAACTTCTTAAGATAAAGTCTAGAGTAAATGGAATGCGGTGTTGAATTCATGAAACACTTGCCTTGTCTTTTACAAGTCCTCTCACAAGTCAAAACCAGCCAAAAGGAAAGCAGTTGGGAAATTGAGAATAAAATGTGCAGAAACGAAATTGATCAAATCTTTAAAAAACATTTTTCAAGAGGACCCATTCTGTTTGAAATGAATGTAAGTGTAGATCTCGGACCAACTAATCGGTGACCCAACAGGGCAATTGGGTCCACACATCCATCAGAGATCCATGCCTATTCTATCTCAGAATGAAAGTCAAACCGAATCCACATTATCTGTGGCAAGACCGGATGCAATTGTCTGTAATGACTCCTCAGCTGTGCTGAAGGTCTGCTCAGATATACGCTAGGCTGCGGGAGGACAACACCTTTAAATTGGCGTGACGAGCCAGCTCCGGGAGGAGCATTACACCATTTTGGATAACCAGAAGTCTATCTGGTCCGGATCACATCCAAAAACATCGGTGTTTTGAGACGCAGATAGTCGTGCACCAAGATACATTAAAGCTGATCTCTAATGCGTGATTGTGATGTGTGCCCGGCATTGCAATGCGTTGGTGAGGGTGGTAAACAAAGATTGCCAAGTCACCCATTAGGCAGCGTTCTGCCACCAATTGCCTGCTGCTGTGCCGCTTATGCCCTACTTGCACTCTACTGCGACACGTCGCAGATGCTTTGTCACCGAGACCATTTGGGGTAACGTGAAGCAGAACCAACAGATTGTCCCAGTTGAATCACATCAGCAAGGTCTCCATTTCCCTGCATTATTACTCTCTATTTGGGTGGGTGGAAGGAAAGTGGCTGGAGTTTTGTTTTTGTACCGGGGAATCCAGGAGGTGCCACGCCCAGGTAATTGTTGTTCATATTTGATGGCCTTTAATGCGAGGATCATGGATGGAGGAAATGGAGCATCCAAGGCACTCATGTGAAGATGGAGCCTTGATTTCCCAAGCCTCTGGGTCGAGGGGCACTAGCAAACTGATCTTCCTCATCTTCCTCCTCCGCCTCAAATTCGCGCCAACCTCTTTCCAAGGCAGGACGTCGTAAATCGGTGTCTAGAATACCTCCTCCCTCCTCCTCCGCTCCCTCCTGGCACAGCTTCAACACAGCCCTGACTTGCCTGAGATGATGCACCCTGAGAGCTGATGCGCCACCTTGCACTAGCCCTGGACCCCGAACCACTGCCTAATGAAGACCGATGAAATTGTGAAACTGTCGGCCTTGTGGATTTGACGGAGAGAAAGGCTCCGTGTCCGCATCTGTGTCCGTCTCCTCCTCCTCCTGCGGGACTGTTGTTTCAGAGTGTCCAACGATCGTTCCAGAACTAAGATCACCACAATGCTCATGCTGACAAGGCATGTCCGCACTGACCATATTGGTGGCTTCTTCAAAACTGGCAAGATGTGCAGAGCTTTCACCTGCCTCCACTCTCGTGGCTCAACACCCCGAGGTCCGCACCGCTGCTGTCAGGCCATGTGTTCACTTCGTACTGCGTAATGGCATTGCGCTGCTGCCACAATCGCTGGAGCATGTGGAGGGTGGAATTCCAGCGTGTTGCCACGTCAACAATGAGACTGGTTGACGGGACCGAGCTACGCTGCAACGCAGCCAGGCGGGACGAAGCAGGTGCGAACGGCGGAAGTGCGAACTTAGACTTCGAGCCTTCCTCAGCAGGCAGTCCAGACCCGGGTAGCTCTATTAGAAATTTCTGGACGACAAGTTCATGACATGTGCCAGGCAAAGGGATGTGCTCCACCTACCGATCTTAAGGGCGGCCAGCAGATTTCGCCCATTATCGCACACCACCTTGCCTGGCACAAGGTTCTTGGCACCCACCAGGCTCGGTCTCGTTGCGGAGAGCCTCCACCAGCTCCTGACCTGTGTGTGGACGTCTCCAAGACAGATTACATTTCAACACGGCCTGGTTTCCTCTGGGCACGTGATGCACCAGAGGACCTTGTGGAAAGAAACCCTGCACCATCCCTGCGGTTTTGAAGAGCGTGCCCGGCCTGAGAGCCACCGTCACCCCCAGGACATCCACCCAGCTCACCCAGTACTGTCACAGAGATATAGCGGCCTGGCCGTGCTTACTAGTCCATGTGTCCGTGGTCAGATGGACTTTTCCGGCCACAGATGCAGACAAGCGCTTGAAATTTTAGATGAACACGTGGCTGGCCAGGGCAGTGGACGGCTTTTCTGGCAAAGAAATGCCTGCTCGCATCTGGTATTGGGGCAGGCAAGGGCCATGACGTGGCGGAACCCATCTGTGTCCACCAACGGAAAGGCAACATTTCCAAGACCAAAAGCCTGGCAATGCCGACATTCAGGCTTTGGCTTGGGATGGTTTGGTTAAAGTGTTTCTTTCTGCTCCCAAACCTGAAGACAGAAGGCTGGCTGCTAGACTGGCCGCTGTAACGCGTGCAGTCGTCAAAACTGGCGGAAGGAGAAGGGGTAGGATGGTCCTCTGGTGGTGCTAGGTGTACTTCGGGCGACGGTGGAGGCTGAAGCGGAGGCTGATCCCTGATCATGACTCTGAGAGACATGGGCACCTAAAGGAATGCATGGTGGGGGCGGAGGAGGAGGAGTGGGGCCCGGAGACATGGGGTGGGACATTTGGTTGGGGGGCCCGGCGTCGGTCGGGCCTTTTTTTCCCAAAGGGTTTTTGCCTCCATTTCAACTCGGGCTTTCCCTTTTGCAGTGACTAGACATGTTGGTGGTGGTTAAACTTTCTAATTTTCTTGCCTCTCTTATCCCGTTTAAAACGGAAAAGGGTGGCATATGACCGCTGGGTGAAACAAGGCTTGCTCAAAAAAGGGCCCAAGTTTTGAGGGGTTTCCGGACCTTTTTGAGGGTGATAAACAGGAGTTTGGTTTTTTCCGCTGACCGGGGCGGGCGGAAAAAAATATCAGCGGATTTCTGCGACCGCCCCCCTCCCTTTCTGAGGCGGGCCCCCGTAATGAAAACTCCCCCCAAACGTTTTCCCCTCCCGCCAGTGTTTGAAGCGCCCAAAAAGCAATTTCCCCGCTGAAAAGACCACTTTGGGATCCGCAAGGGGTTTTTTATCATCACCCATCAACACGGGTGCCCTTCCGTCCTGACATTCTGCATCCGGGAGCTGGGGGCTACAAGCAAGAGGGACTCCCAAGGCTTTTGCAGACCGCCCCCGGGATTTTTCCGATTAAACCCGGGCTTCCTTCCCCCTCGATGGAAACAGAACGGGGCGTCAGAGCAAAAAAAACCATCCCCTTTTTGGGGCCCCCTTGACTTTTAACATGCTGGAGAAGGGGGCAGGCGACGTCGCAGGGGGGAAGGGTATTTTCCCCTGGGGTTTTCTGTTTTAAAGTCCCGTTAGGAACCCTCTGGACCGAAGCTTTTCCACCGAAGGCCCGGGCTCGGTAAAGGGAAGGGCCCTGACATTTTGGGTGTCAAACACATATTACTGACCCCGTTTTTAGTAAAAGCTTTTCCCCCGTCCGATTAGTCGGGGGGCTTTTTCCGGGATGGTCAAAAACCCGGGTTGGGGCCACTCCCAGGCCCGGGTTTGAGGCTGGTTTTTCAGGGCCCAATAAAGCCTGGGCCTGCGGGCCCTTGGAGTGTTTTTCCCTTTGGGGACCCCTGCTGTTTAAAAGGGGAAACCCCACTCTTAAGGGGAAAATTTGGGGGCGGGAAACAGAGGGGAACGCTCTGAAAATAGCAGAGCCACCGTACCAGCTTTTTTGGTTTTGTTTTATTGGCCTGAATTTTAAAGGCTTTGTGTTTTTGTTTTTCCCCTGCAAATAAAACCGGGGCAGCGCCTGATTTGAACTTTACTTCTGTTTTCACTGCCGGGTTTTTTGAAACCCTGCTGCCTTCCTGTTCGGATGCAACCCCCACAAAAACCCCTTTTGACCCCAACCGAAAATTTTTTCATCAAAAAGGTCTTCAGAAAAAAAAAAGGATTAACCACAGTGGTTGGGGAAAAGAGTTGACATTTGGGCTGCTTTTATTTGGGGGCGGGGTGCTGAGACCCACATTTTTTTGGGGCCCTGACTGGGAAAGGGCGAGGAGTAAGACCCGCTGGATGCAGGGTTTCCCCAACCCCCGAAAACAATTGGGGGACGCTGTTCGTTACTGAGATTCACAGGGCCCTGACCCAACCCATGACAGCCTACGGACCTTTTCAACTACATCCGCTGGCATGCGGTTTTGTCACCAAACGGAAGGGGCACCTTCTCTTTTAACCCAAACCCCCATGTGCAACCCCCCCCTTTGCTCGCTTTCCCCCCTGAAAATTTCCCTTCCAAATTTTTTAGAAAAAATAAAAATTTTAGAAGGAAAGGGAAAAGTTTTTGGGAAATCCTTTTTAAAAGAAAGGGAAAACACAGCTTTTTTCCCAAAACCCTCAAAACAAAACCCAAAAAACTGGGTTCAAAAATTTTAAATGCAAAGTAGATCAAACCAAAAACTTGACTGGGCCAAAAGGGGAAAAAAAAACCTGGGCTGAAATGAAACAGATAATTTAAAAAATATTTTTTGGCACCTATCATACACCTGTGGGACCCACAAATTGCTTTGGGTTCAAATTTAAAAAAGCAAATAGATCTATCAACAAAGCTTGACTGACCAAAAGTGAAAAAAAACCCCCTTTCTGAAAAGTATACTGAAATAAAAGGTATTTTTTGGGACCTATCAATTCACCTGTGGTAACTACAAAAATTTCTGTATTCAAATTTAACTACAAAGTTTTCTCAAAGAACAAAGCTTGGGCTGACCAAAAGTGAAAAAAAAACCTGGGCCCCAAAATGTATTTTGGAAAAAATAAGGCATTTTTTTGGGAGCTAAACAATTCACCTGTGGTGACCCACAAATTGCCCGAAAAAAAATTTAACTAAAAAAAAGTACCTCTATGAACCCCCCCCCCTAAAAACAAACTGACCAAAATTTAAAAAAACACCTGTCTGAAAAAGTATATGGGATAAAAAAAAGGTATTTTTTTGGCACCTATCAATTCACCCTTTTTGGAACACAAAGTTACTGGATTTAAAAAATTTAAAAATGGGGAAAGTAATCTACAACAAAGCTTGAAAGACCAAAAAAGGAAAAAACACCTGTCAAAAAGTATACGGATAAATTTAAAAAGGGATTTTTGGCACCTATCAGACACCTGGGTGAATACAAAGTTGCTGGAAATTTAAATTTAACTGCAAAGTAAACTATCAACAAAGCTTGACTTTACCAAAAGTGAAAAAACACGAAACTTAAAAGTATACTGAAAATAAAAGGTAATTTTTTGGCACCTATCAATTCCCCCGAGGGGACTACTAAAAATTTCTTTTATTTAAAAATTTTAAATAAAAAAAGTAAACTTATGAACAAAGCTTTGAAATTTACCAAAAGTGAAAAAAAAAAAACCTGTCTGAAAAAAAATTCGGAAAAAATATAAGGGATTTTTTTGTCAGCTATAAAATTTACCTGTGGGGAAATACAAAATTTCGTATTTAAATTTTTTAAATACAAAGTAGCTCAAAAACAAAGCTTTACTAACCCAAAAATGAAAAAAAAACACCGTCTGAAATGTTTTACGGTAAACATAAGGTATTTTTTGGCACCTAAAACAATTCAAAACCGTGGTGACCCACTAAATTTCTTTGGGGGGGGAAAATTTAAATTTAAAATGCAAAGTAGCCTATGAACAAAACTTTTAAATGACCAAAAATTTAAAAAAAACCCTTTCTGAAAAAGTAAATTTGGATAATAAAAGGGATTTTTTTTGGGACCTTTCCCAAATTTACCTTTGGTGAAAACAAAATTTTTCTGTAATTTAAAAATTTAACCGCAAAAATAAACTCTTTTAAAACCCCAAACAAAACTTCTGCGCCCAAAATAAAAAAAAAAACTAACTGAAATGTATTTCGGGTAATAAAAGGGAAATTTTGGCACCTTTCAAATTCACCTGTGGTGACTACAAAATTGCTTTTATTCAAATTTAAACCCGCAAAGTAGAAACTATCAACAAAGCTGGCCTGCGCCAAAGTGGGGAAAAAAAACGTTCGAAATGTATTTGGATAAAAAAAAGGGGAATTTTTTTCACCTTTCAATTCACCTGTGGTGGGCTACAAAATTGCGTATTCATATTTAAAATGCAAGGTGCCTCAAAGAACAAAGCGAAATGCGCCACAAATGAAAAAAAAAACGTATTTTGAAAGGGAATTTTAAAAATAAAAGGTTTTTTTTTTGGCACCCATCAAACCTTGCGCTACAAAAATTTCTGGGTTTAATTTAAAATGCAAGGTGGCTATATCCAAAAAAAGCTGAATGGGCAAAATTGAAAAAAAACACCTATCGAAATGTTAAAACTGATAATAAAAGTTTGGGGTTTTTTGGGGACCTAACAAAGAGACCTGCATTACTGAAAAAATGTTTTCCCCCCCGCCCCCCCCTGTGGGCTTTACAGCGGTAGATGCTCCTTTAAAAAAAAATTTTCTACCTAACTACATAAAATCTTCAAATCTCTTATCTAACTAAGTTGTAAGGATCCCCAGCTAAAAAGTAAGAGCTTTCTCCTGTGAAGAAATAGAATAAAATTTTACTGACTTTTTTTGGGCACAGGGAGAGCGCCTTTCCTACCTTGGGGTATGAGACGCTGACAGACACTGACATGGGAAAAAAAGGTCAAGTGATTTTTTCCACCATTCGCAAAACCCTAAAAACATCCCCCGTCATGACATCGCACAAAAACATTTCCCCCCCTTCCCCCCTTTCCCATTCTTTTCCCGATTTTTTTGGCCGCCCAAAAAGATAGGGAAGCCCGAAAAAGGCCAATATTAAAAAAATGATCACAAATTTTTTTAACCCAAATTATCGCATATCTAAAAAAAACCCTTTAAAATAAAAACTGTGCCCATTTCAACTTTTCCCCAAAATAACGCCAACACTAGTCTCCCCTTCCCCTGGGCCCCGAAAAATTTTTCAAACATCTGTTTCCCGGGCAGAAGCATGGAATGCGTTATTCAACCCGTAGTCCTGGCGACTGACAAATAACGTGGCCTCCTCGAAGGGCCCTTAACAAAACGCAGGTGTCACGCATGAGTGCCATTGGCTGACATCAAATTAACAGGGGAGTATTCCTGTCCGCCTGGATAATTCAAAAAATCTTTAAATGGCCTTTCTTGTTCATACAGTCGGTCCAACATGTGCAGGCGGGAATTCCAACGGGTGGAAACATCGCTATCAAGTGTGTTGGGGGAGGCCGTTTGCCGCTGCAATCGAGGAGGGGGGTCCTGGCTTTGTAGGAATGGATGAATTTGCATGCACAGTTTCTGGCCATTTCAGAATCTTCTGAAGATCGGTGGAAGACTTCAGGAACCTTTTCACAAACCAGATTGAACACTTGCGCCATGAGGGGCGCATGGACTATCCTTTCCCTCGGTGCAGCGCGGACACCATGTTACTCCATTGTCCGTCACCAGGGTTCTGATTTGCAGTTGGCGCGGAGAAAGCCACACATCGATTTCTTGCTGCATGAGCGGAGCAGTTCCCCCCCTGTGTGACTTCGTTGCCGAGGCAAGCCAGGTGTAGAACTGCATGACACCGCTGTGCCCTACACATGTGGAAATGATGGAGCAGTACTTGTGGAGGCTGAGATGGTGGTGGTGGTGGAGGAGAAGGAGGTGGACATTGGCGCATGAGCCGCAGTTTGACAACGTGGAGGAGAAAGCGGCGTCTCCTGTCCAAGTTGTTGTGGTGTGCCTGGGCAGGAAGCACATTCATTCAGTGGGCCGTAAAGGACATGTACTGGCCCTAACCATAGTTACAGCTCCAGACGTCCGCGCTGCCATGCACCTTTGGGAAAAAAACCGATATAAGCTCAAGGACTGGCCCACCTTCTGTTCTACAATTTATGAAGTGTGGTACTGCCTTTTTGGAAAAGAAATTACGGCTTGGAATCTCCATCTCGGCTCGGCACAAGCCATTAGTTTTCTGAACGGTGCAGAGTCCACCTTTTGGGAAAAGGGGGAGGGACTGCAGCACCAACAACTTGGACAGGGCACGGTCAGCTTCTGCCCCTTTTAGGAGGGGTTGGACGCATACTGTTGTCTCTGCAATCGCCTCGCTCAACGACTGCCGGCGCCATGAGTAGCGAGGAGCAGGAGCATCTTGACCGGGAGATGATGTCAAAAGGAAACCGCTCCCTTCTGAAAGGTGGGGGAGCCTTGACTGGCTGCAATGGCATGGTGCCACTGGGCGTGCTGCTGCTGCTGTTTGCTGCGGCAGCAGGATGTACCACCACATCTGAGCCACGTTTCTCCCAGGCACCGGATGGTGACGCTGCATGTGTTGACGCAGGGCCGTGGTGCCAACGTTAGCTCCGGGCCACGCTTCACTTTCTGCCTACAGATTCTACATATACCCATATTCAGCTCCTCTGGTGTCTTAGCAAAGAACTGCCGCACCGCCGAGTATCGGACGCTCCGCACTGAGTGACTACTGCCGCCGCTGCCTCGCTGAGCCGCTACGTTCTTGGACCTGCGAAGCGGGTTTTTTACCCCTTTGGCCGTTTGGCTCCCGACCTCACACTGCTGCTCCCCTGCTGACTCACGGCCACACAACCCCTTGCTGGCTGCGCCGTGCTGACGCGCAGCTGAGCCCTTTCTCGGACGATGATGAAGCCCTTGCCTCACCCGGCTCCCAAGTGCGGTCGGCTACATCATCATCTATTTGTGTTTCATCGTCACTGCTGACTCATCACGGTCTTGGTATGCAGAGGCTGACCCTCACAACATGACTCCCATGCCACTCTCGACATCTATACTTTGCCGCCTACTGCAAAAAGCAGGGGATATTGGCACCATTTCTTCACTGCCAAGTAGCTGCTGACTGCTCAAATTGTTCATCCTCGCTATATAGTGGCACTGAGCCCAGACCACATAGTAGATCTCTGGCTGAGGGAACCGGATGGGGGCCAGGTGAGGGGCCTGACCCGCTCCGGGCCATGCCCAAATAAGGGTTGTGTCTGACGTTCCCATCAACTTTGGCTGTGGTTGTCAGATGTCATCTGGGAGGAAGTGGATGACCTAGTCAACCAACAAGAACCATTGGGTTGCTGAAAAAAAACACGGCCGCTAGATGACAGCGGCAGTTTTTGGCCTCACCGAGTGACCCCTGCTGCGATGTCCCCTTGTGTGCTGCGACTGGGCCCGGAATGTTTGTGCCTCTGCCACTCGCAGGTGAAGAGCCTGCCACCTCTCTGTCTGAACATATGTTTGTTCTAAAATGTTACAACATGTTTGATGAAGATATCTGTATATGATAAATATACACCCTGTATTTGACTCCAAATGAACCCACTAAGAAGCTTGGGTAAACCTTGGATATAAATTGCGCTCCACAAATGGGCGGGGAAAAATTTACTTGTATGTGCCATTTAAAAAACTCTGTGTATTTTACTGAATATAAAAGCACAAACAGGGTTAATTAACTTCGGATATGAATTATACTACAGAATTTTTCTGTGGAGGTGAAAAACAAAGTTTTTTTACTGAGTACAACTGCAGAACAACGCTTAATTAACCCCTGGATGTAAATTGCGCAAAAGAATTGAGCAACCACAAACTACGAGCTTTGTAGCGTGTTACAATGGCATGTTTTTTATGCTACACAAGAAGAGAAAAAATAGTAATTAACCTTCGCTTGTGAATTATGCTACAGGAAAAAATGCATTTTTTGGCGGTGAAAGACGGTTTATTTTTGTCACAACAGCAAAAAAACAACGCTTAATTAACCCCTGGATTTTAAATTGCGCCAAAACAATTGAGCAACCGCAAACTACGAGTTTGTAGCGTGTTGCAATGGCGTTTTTTTAGCTACACAACAAGAGAAAAAATTGTAATTAACCTTCGCTTGTGAATTATGCTACAGAAAATGTATTTTTGGCGGTGAAAGACGGTTTAGTTTAGCACCACAACAGCAGAACAACGCTTAAATTTAAACCCCCGGATGTAAATTGCGCAAAAGAATTGAGCAGCCAAAAATGAAGTGGTAATTTGTATTGTAAAAACGCTGTTTCTTTAAATGAATACAACAGGAAACAGGCTTAGATCCCCTTGGATATTCAATGTGCTGTGAGCAGTGCATTAAAATGTTTATGCAGCTGCATTGGACGCACACTGGACTTCAGATCCAATACCCCACAAAATCAGAATAGAACGTTAAAAAGAAGCAGTCTCTGAGACAAGCTGAGGACACCCCCAAAAATCGCTGTATAAAAATCAGTTCTTCAGTAAGAGCCTTACAAGCAGCGCGGGCAGCCCTTTCCTTTTCGTACAGTGAGAGGGGTGTGAGCTCCCAGGCGCGCCCAGACTTTATATAGTGCGGTGACGTCACAGAATCCCGCCCGGGCTCTGATTGGCTTTCATCTCTGCCCATGTCAGTAGGCTATGCCCTTCTTCCTCCCAGAGTGCTTTGCCCCATGTAACGCCATGTGCTCGCAGCCATTTTAAAAAATGAAAGCACACTTCGTTCACCGAAGTACCCCAAAGTTCGACTTCGTTTTCCGAACCGAAGTTTTCCTGAAATTCTAAACGAATTCCACTTCGTTATAATCAATTCGCCCATCTCTAATCATATCTAGAGGTTGTCTTTTCAAAATAAATGTATGAATGCTTCCAACATTGCTGCAGAGGTTAAAGGAGTGGTGGGTCAGCTTGTCAGTGTTCAGACCATATGCTCCACACTGTATCAGTATCAAATTGGTCTGCAAGGCTGTCATCCCAGAAAAAAGTATCTTCTAAAGATAAAGCACAAGAAAGCCCGAAATCAGTTTGCTGAAGACAAGCAGAGTAAGGTCATGGATTACTGGGACCATCTCCATCTAAGACCATCTAAGACCAAGATACACTTACTTGTGTAGGATGGTGGAACAGCCTCATTGTGTTTATTTAGTGAAATCTTATATATAATTAGTGTTTATAAACTGTCCTGATGCCTCCTGTTGTTTAGCCACAAGATGCTGCTGTTTTGAAAGTATAACCTATGTGTAAAGTGTAAGACATGTGATCCGTGTGTCATGTGACTGAGAGACTGTGAAGCAGCAGCCATTTTAGAGAGTGACAGTTGGAACTGAGGGATGACATAGAAGACACACATCGAGCATGATTCTGCCTAGTTCTCCTGCCTCCGTGAATCCACTAATGGTGACCGGCTCCTGTTGATAGAGGAAAGTTCTGCTGGCTGCATTTATGCTGTTGGTGAAGAAAGCATGGAGACGGAATGGACATTGTGCTAGGATCTTAAAACAGAGAGGAGTGACCACCATCTTTGATAGCAGACTCCAACAGAGGGGACCCTCATCCAGGAGCTGTGACTGTGGGCAACCTCAAGGTAGACCCGGGTTGGTAGCGTGCACGCCAGCCTAATTGAAACTATCACCAGGCCTGTAGTTAGTTTAGTTAGGGCAAGAGTCGGTGTCAGGCCATAAGCGACTATTCAAGAATATTTCCTGATCTGGGACACTGCAGAATGCTTGACATTGGTGCTGCTAATACATGTTAACCCGATATACTCTAATTGTTATCTATGTTTAGGAATAGTGGGTATAATTAATAAGGTTGTTAGCTGTTGTGCTACACCGCAGGCGCACCCTTGAACTCCACCACACACAATTGTTGCTGCTATATAAGGTATTAATAGGTAAATAATGTCATGCCTTTTTGAGTCCGTTGGAAGGTAAACTTATCGTGTATCCGGAGAACATACTTCCGACAGCAGACTGTGTAGCAAGGGGGCCTTGTTCACACTCTTGTACATGTGTTTTTGGGGGGTTGTTAAGTATACTTTTTTCAGCATGTTCAGTAAAGTACAAATTTGGATGAACTGGTGTTGGAGTAGTTTTCCTCATTCGTGACTTTGCTGTATTCTTGAAAACCCACCCCAGTAGATGGCTTACACTTATTTCAGATGGTGTCAAGCATGTGTGTTGGCAACCAGGTGAGAAGTACAAAGAGAAGAATGTCTTGCCTACAGTCAAGCATGGTGGTGAGAGTTTCATGATTTGGTGCTGTATGAGTGCTGCCAGCTGTGGGGAGCTACAGTTTATTGAGGGAACCATGAATGCAAACATGTACTGTTAAATACTGAAGCAGAGCATGATCTCCTCCCTTCAGAAACTGAGCCACAGGGCAATAACGCAACATGTAAACAACCCCAAACACACCTCCAAAATGACCACTGCCTTGCTAAAGAAAACGAGGGTAAAGTTGCTGGACTGGCCAAGCATGTCTCCAGACCTAAACCCTGTTGAGTATCTGTGGGGAATCCTCAAATGGAAGATGGAGAAGCCCAAGGTCTCAACCACCAATTCTGTGATGTCATCATGGAGCAGTGGAAGGGGATTCCAGTGGCAACCTCCATGCCCAAGTGATTTAAGACAGTGCTAGAAATTATGGTGGCCACAGAAAGTATTGACACTTTGGGCACAATTTGTCCATTTTCATTTAGGGGTGTACTCACTTTTGTTATTTTGACACACCACATTTATAATGTTAATCAAGTTGCACACTGAATTCTTTACATTGTATCAAAGTATCATCAAAATTTTGTCCCATGAAAAGATATAATACAAAATTTACAAAAATGTAAGAGCTGTACTCACTTTTATGAGATACTGTACACATATTGTATATAAAAAGACAGATCTTTTGCATGGTCTTTATACACCTACGCCTGAAACAACAACAAGGGGGCATTCTTGACATCTAGAGGATGAAGGATGAGAATTCTTTACTGTAGGAGTGGTGAGACTATGGAATTCACTGCCACAAGATTTTGTGATGGTGAATAGGGATGAGCGAATCAAATCTGACAAAGTGGAATTAATTTCGAGTTTCAGGAAAAATTAGATTCTAAACTAAGCCGAATTTCCTGGCGATGCATGGTAACGAATCGTCTTTTTTTCTAAAATGGCCATGAGAACATGGCGTGACATGGGGCAAAGAACTATGGGAGAAAGATAGGAATGCCCTCAATGCCATGACATGCAGACATGCAGCCAATAAACAGCCATCCAGCTTCTGTGATGTTACAGCCCTATAAACAGGACAGCCATTTTACATTCTCCCACTTGCCACCGTGTCTCTAATGTACACGGATCTCTCTGCAGCAGCACTAGATTGCACTCTGTGCATAATACTTCCGATTTTATAGTTACTGGAGAGAAATACCTTTCAACTACACAGTGTGTGTGTCATATACATACGTTCTTGAACCAGCGTTTTTTATTTTGGGATATTGCTCTCTGTGCCAAAGAGTTACATTTTTCACTTATTGTGGTTGAATATCTTTGAAATACAGTGTGTATTTCTCACATACACACATCTTCATTACAGCCAGTTCAGTCTTTTGGTATTTTGCTCTCTGTGCCAAAGAGTTACATTTTTCACTTATTGTGGTTGAATATCTTTGAAATACAGTGTGTATTTCTCACATACACACATCTTCATTACAGCCAGTTCAGTCTTTTGGTATATTGCTCTCTATGCCAAAGAGTTACTTTTTTCACTTATTGTCTTGAACTATCTTTGAAATACAGCCTGTGTATTTGTCATATACACACATCTAGATTACAGGCAGGTTATTATTTTGGGATATTGTTCTCTGCGACAAACAGTAAATTTGTGACACTTTACTGTTCTGGTGGAGAGCCAGAAGTCATCCCTCTGCTAGGTGGTGACTATTCGGCTGTCACTACCCAGGCAAATCAGTATGCAGGCGGCCATCTGCACAAGTGACTTTGAGGGACTCCCTACCTCCATCTCCACTGTATACTGCCACGGTGTGTCTAGGTCATTTACCTCATCTTCCTCATCTCCCTCTACCTCCTCCGACTTCTTCTGCTCCTCCTCTCCTCTCCTGTCACCTGGGTAGAAAAAACACTCATTTCGCCAGACATTGCTTGTGCTCCAATGTCCTCCTCATCCTCCAGCTCAGCCCCCACCGGACTTATATGGCTGTGAGATGTAGTCGTCACGTCTCCAGTCCCCTGACCAGACAGATTTTGTACATCTGTTCCAGGACATGAAGCAGTGGAAGGATATTGTTCATCTCGTAGTCCTGGCGACTTATAAATAACATGGCCTCCTCAAAGGGCCTGAGCAAATGGCAGGTGTCACGCATGAGCTGACACTGACTGACATCAAAATTGCACAGGGGAGTAATCCTGCCCGCTTGGATCATCAAGAAATCATTAATGGCCTTTCTCTGTTCATAGAGGCTGTCCAACATATGGAGGCTGGAATTCCAACAGGTGGAAATGTTGCATTTCAGCCTATGTTGGGGGAGGCCATTCTGCTGCTGTAGCTCAAGGAGGGTGTGCTTGGCGGTGTTGAAATGTTTGAAGTGCATGAAAAGTTTCCTGCCCAATTTTAGAATGTCTTGCAGATGGGTGATGAGGAACTGTTTGACAACCAGATTAAACACGTGTACCATGCAGGGCGCATGGCTTAGCCCTCATCATTGCAGCATGGACACCATGTTATTTCCATTGTCTGTCACCATGGTTCCAATTTTCAGTTGTGACAGAGAAAGCCACAAATCGATTTCATCTTTCATGACACGGAGAAGTTCCTCACTTGTGTGACTTCATTTACCCAGGCAAACCAGGTGTAGAACTGTGTGACACCACCGTGCCCTGCACATGTGGTATGCTGGAGGAACAATAAGATTTGTCACTGCAGTGGAGGCTGAGGTAGTGGAGGAGGAGGAGGACACTGGCACAGGATCAGTAATTTGACAATGTAGAGGAGAAAGCGGCGTCTCCTGTCCAAGTTGCTGCTGTGGCTGGACAGGAAGCACATTCACCCAGTGGGCTGTAAAGGACATGTACTGTCCCTGACTGGCCCACCTTCTTTTCTACATATTTGTGCAGGGCTGGTACTGCCTTTTTAGAAAAGAAATGAGGGCTTGGGACTCTCTACCTCGGCTGGGCAAAAGCCATCAGTTCTCTGAATGGTGCAGAGTCCACCACTTGAAAAGGGAGGGACTGCAGTACCACCAACTTCGACTGGAGCATGGTCAGCTTCCGTGCCGTAGGATGGTTGGACACATACTGCTGTCTCTTGGCAATGGCCTCGATGAACGACTGCTGGTGCGATGAGTGAGAGGAGCAGGAGCATCTGGACGGGTAGATAATGGGAAAGACAGACATCCGTCTTCGGCAGAGGTGGTGGAGCCTTGAATGCCCACAATGGGATGCGTGCCACTGGGTGCTGTTGCTGTTGCTGTGGCAGGATGGACCACCACATTAGGTCTCTGGACACACTTCACTTTCCACAAATTTTACATATACCCATGTTCGCCTCTTCCGGTGTCTTGGTCAAAAACTGCCACACCGCCAAGTAGGTGATTTTACCACAACGCTCCGCACTGACTGACTGCTACTGCCGCTGCCACGGTAAGCCCCTGTGTCGCTACTTTCTGGGTCAGAAGGGACCTGCGAACTGGGTGGTCTAACCCGACCTCACATTGCTGCCACCCTGCTGACTCCTGGCTACACTACAGACTTGCTGGCTGTGCCGCCCTCTTCTCCCATCGATGATGATGAAGCCCTTGCTTCACCCGGTTCCCAAGTGCGATTGGCTACATCATCATCGATTAGTGTTTCCCTGTCACTGCTGTCCTCCTCAATGGTCTCGATGTACAGAGCCTGACTGCTCACAACATAACTTCCCATGCCACTCTCCTCATCACTACTTGCCCGCCTACTTCAAGAAGCTGTGGATGTCTGCCCCACCTTTTTGCTGCCCAGTAGCTGCTCACTGTCCTCAAAAAGTTCGTCTTCGCTGTATAGTGGTGCAGAGTCCACAGCACACAGTAATTCTCTGGCTGAGGGAACCGAATGGGACAGAGGCAGGTTGAGGACAAGGGAGGGCCCCTGACCCGCTCCCGGGCTATGGCAACTAACAGTTGTGTCTGACGAACCAACTGACTCTTGGCTGGGGTTGTCAGATGTCATCTAGGAGGAAGTGGATGACCTAGTCAACCATTCAAGAACCGTTGGGTGGTGGTCAACACACGGCCACTAGATGACACTGGTAGCTCTGGCCTCGCCGAGTGATGCCTGCTGCGACGTCCCCTTACTGTGCTGCAACCTGTGCCATGAACATTTGTGTCACTGCCCCTCCCATGGGAAGGACCTGCCACCTCTCTGTCTGACATACTGTTTGATCAAAAATTTAAAACAACTCTTTTTAATGTAGATGTGCATGTATGACAAATACACAAGCTGTATTTCAAAGGTGTTTCACCTTACAAGTGAAAAAAGTAACTCTTTGGCGCAGAGAACAATATCCCAAAATAATAACCTGCCTGTAATGGAGATGTGTGTGTATAACAACAACACAAACTGTATTTCAAAGGTTTTTTCGACAAATCAGTTATTTGACAAAATTATTTATTGCCGACGCCCTTTCCACTCTTTTTTTTTTTGGGGGGGGGGGTCTTCTACATGTATCAGCATTTAACAGAAAAGGTTCTGTCATAATCTGTGGAATCATCTGATTGGCCCTCTGCTCGGTTCTTTCTAGCTGGAGCTGAAATTAACCTGTCAGGCTGCGTTCCCTCTTCAGTGTGAAGCGATTCTAAGAGAGGCGCCTGTCATCTGCGTGTCATAGTAAATCACAGCATTGTTTCCATACCAAACCACACTCGCTATGTATATTTCTGCATGGCGTAATGTTCTACAACACCATACACGCTCTCTGCAGCCAGGAAATAGCTGTTTCTTTAATGCGATTCGTTGCGAATAAATTAAGAACGAAACAAATTTTTGAGAAAAATTTGGCAAATTGACCGAGTCGAATTTTTGAGAAATTCGCTTATCTCTAATGGTGAATGTAACAAGTTCAAGAAGGGTTTAGATGCCTTCTTTGAAAAATATATTATCACATGTTATGGGCACCAGGTTCCGGAGATAGGATGTTGATCCAGGGATTTATTCGGTTGCTATATTGAAGCCGGGAAGGAAATTTTCCTCTTGTATGGCACAATTAGCATCTGTACCATAGGGTTTTTTACCTCACAGGTTGGACTCAATGGACTTGTGTCTTTTTCCAATCTTATCTATTATTTTACTATGCTACTATGTGGAATCTCCACGGTGGGTCCTGCTTCTTTCGATTGATACACGCTTGCAAATTGATATTGCATGTGACTGCTGGTGTACTTCCTGTTAGGATGTTTAATGTTTGGAGTTTATGCTTATATAGTTTCCCTATCGTAATCCACCGATTTGCACGGATGAGCTGCTTTTCATTTTGTGATGTGACAGCTGTGCATAGCTGGCTGGAATGTGGTTGACTTTAACATTGCTGTCACCACTGATAAGACATGCCACCCACCACCTCATTTTACTAACATTTATTGATTGGTCTCTGCAAATGTTCAACAATGTTAACGAATGTCAATGGGTGCAATTTTTGTCCTTGTAAATGAAGTCAATTACATGCATTTGCTATATACTCCCTTCCATGTCAGATACCATTTTGTCAAACTGCCCCTCTGCTGCAATCTGTCTTTTGACATAGTGGGCCAACATAATAAGATAGGAGTTATTAGTTTCAGAGTGAACCTTGTATAATTAAACAATCTTATTACTGTGTTACAGTTACATTCTCAGTTACCAATATAGAAAATCTGTGTCAATGTCCTACTAGAATAACTCTTAAAATCTGAGATGACAGCTGTTCTTTCCATCACAAACTTGGTTGCTAGTGAATGCTACTGAACTCAAACTCCATCTAATGTAATCCCCATGATTGCACTTTTAACAAGCAGGTGCTCACTCTGAAAACATTAGTCCTATATTGGAACATACACCCTCCTTTACAATACCTCTTACCTCCCTTCATGTTTCTTACAGGGTGCTCAATGTATTTGTAATGTACAAAATTATTTGATAAAAATGTTTTCACTTAAGGGAAAGGGCAGGTAAATGTGTGCAGAAAAAAAACCTGACTGCTTTTTTATTCATCTGAATACATTAACTACATTTTTGATTTGTTTTAAAGAGTAGAATAAAAGCAACATTTTAATACGTACTCTTATAGTAGGAATTTTAATTTTGATGCGAGGAGTTTTCTTGAATATTTCCATCTGGTGAATTATTTTCACCAACAGAGAAATGGGAAGAAAAACATGAGAAATAGAAATAAAATAAAACTGGAGTAAATTTGCACTATAAAGCCTGAGTTACTCAAGTTTGGAGATTTAGGGCGACATGTATGTATGTGGCTGCGCTAGAAGTCTGTTGACTTTACAGCCTGAAAACTGGCCCCGTTCGCTATATTTATAATCAGTCGCATGCCAATATTAGGCACATTACAAAGCACCCGTGGCACTTTATAATGCACCTGAGATCGGGGGACGGGCTGGAGGCATGTCACACTACAACTGTATGAAGCTACACATGTATGACATTTGAACGGCAAATCCAGGCGCATTATTTCTGGAACAGGTAGACCACTTTATTTGTGGTTTACCTAAGCCGGAATTGTCGCTTTGTAGCTAGAAAGCGCTAAATCTATGACCTACAGTAGAACAGGTTCATAGATTCGGGCGCATTCTACGCTAGTAATGCGTGCAAAAAAATGATGCCTGGGCACCAAAAATCATACATGTTGCCCTTAGTATAAGGGTGCTTTCACATGGTGCAGTTTTGGTGCAGTTTTAACTGCGCTCCAATTAATGTCTTTATTACCAGCAAACTTCTTTCAGTTGTCTAAATTGTTCAGAAAGGTGTTTCAAGTAAGTAATCAATTTCTGTGTTTGAAGTCTTGTGGATTACAAACACACTAATCTATTACTCACATTCCAAACAGTTAAGGTACTTTAATTGGTAGTTTAATTGGAGTACAGTTAAAACTGCACCAAAACTGTGCTGTGTGAAAGCACCCTAAGGCTTACTGATGAGTAAAGGCTTATGCTTTCATCCATCTCAGAAATCCATTTTGTACAGAAATGTTATACAGTGCCCACAGAACTCTACAGGCCTGCACTATACCATCTTATAGTGTCAATTTCATAAAGACGTTTGTGGTTTTTGCATGAATATGTGTGCAAAAATGATTGCATGTTCAATGTCTCATTACAGAAGTAAAAACTACCATAAAGAGCCAATATTTTGTTGGACATGAGGTTTATCTATAACCTTTAACCCCTTAAAGGAGTATTACCATTTTATAAAGTGAAATTTGCTATATGGCATCTCTTTATGATAGGTGGGGGTCTGACTTCTGAGACCCACACCAAACCTGAGAATGAAGGGGCCACAGTACTAATGTAATGTTACAGCCCTTTATAGGCCTTCCCTGTATAGTGGTGCCAAAATATTCACTGTCCAGGGGGACTGCACCACTATCGGATTAATAGAGTCAGTTGCATCAGCACTGAAGTCCCTTCATTCTTAGGATTGGTGATGTTCCCCAAAGTAAGACTTCACCAAACCTGACAGTGAAGTGGCTTTAATGGTGTTTTCACACGGCATGTTTTTGGTGCATTTTTGACCTTTTTTATGAGTTTTTCGGATGTGTTTTTTGTGTAGAAACGTATAGCAATTAATGCTGTACATCTCTGCACAAAAAATGCATCTGATAAATACATCAAAAACGCATAAACAAAGCACCAAAAAACGCGCTGTGTGAAAGCACCCTAACCTGCATTTCATTTAATTAGCCTTTTACAGCTTACTCTAATTATATTATTCTAATATTTCATAAAATAAGTTTTGTATAGCAAGGTATTAAAGTGGTTTTCTCAATATGCTTTTTCACCATGCTCATCAGGTTGCGGGTGTTTCTATAGCAGTGATTAGCATATTTAGCTCCTCTATAATTAGTTGAGATATTGCCAAGAAATAAGTGCAGGAGATTTCATCTGTGTAAACAAAGCTACAGTGCTCCAAAGAGTAAAAACAACGGCTTATCTGTAAGTAAGCTAACCTTGGTAGAGATATAAAGTATCTGCTCCCTCCTACCATGGTAACCTCACTCTCTACTCTCTGTCTAATCAGGAAGGGAGGGAAGGACAGTAACCAGAGAAACTTGTGTGCACTCTGTGAGATAAAATCTCACTTATATCTTGACCAAGGCAATATCAATAAAGCAATGCATATAGAAAAAAAATCATATACTATTCCCGACAAGATGAAAGCTAATCTTTTTAGTGAGAAAAACTCTTTAATGATAAACAGTAATATTGTATCAATGTGTAATTTTTTATTTTGCATACAAAAGTCAGTGACAAATATACTATGTACATATAAGTTAAATAAATTTTCCCTTGCTCTATTTCCATTGTCAAAATACTACAAATAATACCCAAAAAAAAAAAAAAAAGTCTAAAAATTTGTATTAGAAATATCCTAGGGTGGCATATATGAATGGGGCTTCATAATTTTTTTGCCATGCTTTGAGCCAAACAAAGGGCGACATGTACAGTATGATTGGGTTTTTCACCCTTTTTCTGGCGTACCATCACCTAACTGAGCTAGCTACGATGTCTAATGCACCTAATAAATGTGTTAGGCGCATTATTTTTAAGACTCAACACTTTCTAATGCGCCTAACATGAAGGGGTGTTCTGGGGGGCGTTATGGAGGTGTGTCGCACCACATTCATAAGATTGGACATATATATGAATGTGGTTCGGCAAAACTAGGCGCATTACTGCTCGAACAGGCAGATCTATTACAATGTGGTCTGCCTGAACCTGAGGAGTCGAAGTGGAGATAGATTTGCCGTAAGGGGCAAAAATGTCCAATATTTATCAACTTACACCAGTACAATAATAAAAAGTAATTTCTAATAATTATCAAACTATATAAAATTAAATTATTATTTAATAAAAAAGTTATAGAAAATTAATATAAAAATATGTAATATCCCAAAAATATAAAAAAAATATCTCCTATAAAATGCATTTAAAATGAAGAGAATCCAAAACTAGTTTTACATTAAATAACTCACTGAAGATGTTGTTCAGATTTTTCAAATTTTAATTTTGACTACATTAAATTTGAAATGTATTTTTGCTGCTCGAACCCTTTATTCCACATACGGTAAGAGCCAGCACAGCACAGGTCTTGCTGGGACCTGTTGTCCTCCAAGCAAGGTGATTACCATAGTTTCTATTCACTGACATGCTATTCTAATGATTTTTCTCTTATTTCCAGCCTGTCTATAACCTTAATGTATGTTAGGCGCATTACTTATGCGCCTAGGTACCGTAATGTGCCTAACACATAGGTGAGGCGCGTCGTACTTCACACACCATTTATGAAAGCACAAAAAACACTTTCATACATCAGGCGCATTATACACTGAAAATGAGACTCGACTATTCACTTAGACGCGACTTCCTTCATACCAGTTGGCCAAAGCCCTGTTCTGTCGATGTATATACAGCAAAACCTGGGGCAATCTGCGCCAGACAAGCCTCTTTTGAATGCACCAATGAAGCAGGGGCTAGATTCGTACAATGTGCAAAAATTTGGCATGAAACTGTCGTACAGTTTCAAAGTGTCATGACTGAGACTACTTTTGGCATTGAATGGGACAAATTTATAATGTGCTGTGAGACACTTTCGTACATACAGTAATGTCAGATCGTATATATTCAAAACAGAGGTGCAACTGGCGAGTTGGAGCCAGGTTCATGCATGTCCCCCCTAGTGTTTTGTGTATACAATCCCCATGCAAAATGATATATCGCCCCAATCAAAGATTGTAAGCAAAGCATGATCTTGCGGTCATGTTTTACTATATTAGGTCTGCCCCCTTTCTGCTTACTTACAGACCACTATAATTACATGCATTTTAATACACAATTAAATACAATTAAACCTAACAATTAACAATTAGGGTCTGTAATAAGAGTACAGTATTTTAAGTGATTTTATAACCTAAAAACCAGCATAGCTATGCAGAGCCAGCATCAACTATCACAGCAGTGAGAATGTTTTAGAAACACCTACTGTATTTTCTTTTTGCTGCAGCATTAATAGTTGATACAACTGATTTGATACCTTCGCTATTGCAAGATAATCACATAATACAATTTATTAAATTACTGCATATAAACATTGTCAAACAAGTTAAGGAGAGCAAGATTTATATTTGTATTCCTATGACCTAAATAATAAAAGTAGATTTGGGATTCCCAGTAAAACGATTCATATATTCACACAACATGTTATCTAGACCTAAAAAAAAAAAAATGTCATATCTTAATCATAGGTGTTTTTTAATGAAGATAATCCCTATTAATAGGGCATAAGAAAATCATAAGGTAGAGTTCCAGAGGAAAGAATCTCTAAGTATGAGCTCTTCCTGGTAGATATAGCCATACAGTATATTTATAATATGTGTAGTTGTAAGAAATTGGGCTATACCCACTTCTGGACCATTCATAGATTATAAATGTCTGGGCCATCCGCAAGTAACTCTGTGCAAAACATTTTGGACATCCTTGCAGAATTTGCAATTGCATGAAGATTACGCAGCTAGCCAGCTACATGACTGCTGAGCTGATTGCTAGCGCCAGCCAGACTCTCCAAGAAGAAGGCGGAGATTGCTTATTTCCATCCCTGCCTTCTTGGTAGTTGTTTACATGGTGCTCAAGTGGCAAGTATTCAACTTAGCAGGAAGCATTTAGGCTTTCAACTTCTGTCTCTAGCAATCATGTGACTGTAGAAGCTGATGTGTTTTCAATGTAGTCAATGCAGGAGACTGTATGCAAATATAATATCTACTTCAATCACAGGGGAAGTCAGCAATAATAATAAAAATAAAAAAAAATCATGTAAAAATACCCTCCAGGAGGTCTTTTCTGACCATTGGGACATATGTAAAATAAATTAAAAAAACATAATAAAAATTTGCTTAATCTCTGTATTGTATAAAGATCTTATTGGTAAATAAAAGTGGCTGCTGAATATAAGTGTACATCATTGGATTCTTTTCTCGCAGAAGAATGGGTTGAACTGGGCAGAGTTCAATCTTTTCATGTCCCACTGTCTTTACTGCAGATGTATTTGCTGGACAGTTTGTAAACGGTGAAAAGACAGACTGAAAAGATTCAGAAGAGGAAGTCAAGGAATGGACGACTTATGGAGAGGGGAGATGATTTATCTAGATAAGATAAAATGATGGTGTGTTCCAGTATTTTGCTTTACTTAAAGCTCAGAAAATAGTCAATTCTAGAAATTATTTTGAGTTAGTGATAAAATTTTAGATTTCCAGTCTGAAGCACATGGCAGCATTAAATGATATTTTAAGGGAACAAGCCTTTGGCATTGTGTAAATCATGAAACCTTCAATTGTAATATACAATTCTGGTAGGAAGATTTACAAGAGGATTGCATGGTTATATTTTATGAATTCAATATATATAATATGTTGTGGCAGTGTGTCTGTAGGAAGTTTTATGTTGTGATACTTCTGTGTCTGCACTAAGGAAAGATTTGGAGCAGCACTTGGTTGAGAGTGGGGGGAAATCAGAGTCAATGCCAGATTGTGAGTTAATAAGACTCATTAAGAGCAGCCTAGGAGAGCTCTTTAAAAATGGTGTGAGCTCATCAGACAGGCTTCCAAGCCTAGGGAAAAACAGATGTTGCTGGCCTATGGAATTGTGGATCATTGGTATTACTATTATTGTTTGTGGTGCTGAGCAGTAGGTTCAGACAGCGTTTGTGAATGATACTCTTGTTTAGTAAGAGGTTAGATGCCCTAGGATTTGTGGAAATGTACACCAAACCATTGTTTCATGGTGTATGAAGAATACATCCCAACCTACTGTATTGGAGAGCCATGTTTTGATTTGTCTGTCTTGCCTATGAGATGGCAATTGCAATAGACAAAATTGCAAATAGGCAAATTGCAAAAGTATTGAACGCATCCCAAATTTTATGAGTAAATAAGTACATTTTCTAAAGGTGCTATTCACCTGATATCAGTAAAAACTCATCCAATCCACACAGGCAAAGAAATAAAACCATAGTGGCCATAAATTAAGTTATGTTTAGTAATAAGAAATGACTCAAGGAAAAAGTATTTAAAGAAAGAGATGTGCAAAATGCCATGGAAAGTCATGACACCAGCTGAATCTATCAGTAATTAGAAAGCAGTCCTACTACTTAGTGAAAAATAATATTAGCTGGTTCAACTGATGGCCTGTAAAAAGGTGTCCAATTACCAGGGTGCCACACAAAAAAATCTCATGATGGGTAAAATCAGTGAGCTGTCTCAAGACCTTCGCAACATTATTGTTGCAAAACAAACTGTCACGATATGTGCCACGGTCCTCACTCCGGACAGCAGGCGCACTTGTGTCAACATTCCTTATACTGAACGCCCTGCCGGCACATACTCACCTCTCCCCACTTCTGTGTCATTCCCCACTGCTGCTGGCATCCGGTAAGCATGCACTCCCTCCCTGGGGCACGGGCAGGCCCTTTAAGATTTAGTGGTGCTCCAATGGCTGGCCACCACCTGGGACTTCACTTCCTTCTGCTCTGGGCAAGTTTGTTGGTGTCTGCCAGTGATTCTGACCTGTGCTCTCTCCTGCTGTTACCTGCTTTACCTGCCGCACCTCGGTTGTCCACCCCTTGCCTGCTGTCAGCTTGTTACTCCATTATACCTCTGTCTGCCTTCTTGGTTCCTGGCCTGGGCATTCGGCTATCACCTCGAGTAGCTACATCAGGGGTAGCGACCTGGGAGTCCCCCGCAGCCAAGTCCAACTGACCTTGCGAAAGGCTCTGGTAAATACCGGGGGTCCCTGGCATTGTCTGCATCATTGCTTTCACTGACCCAAAGGATCCACACCTGAATTTCTCCCCGTGACAGTTCAAACTGGCCATGAATCCCGCCGAGGGTCCTTTGTCAGACCAAATGCACCTTACAGTGGTGGTGATTTGTTTAGGCATCCATCAGAAGCAACTTTTTCAAATGGTACAAGCCATTACCACCCGTCCCTCTTAACCTGCACCTGTTGTTACCCCACCTTCTGCTGCAGTTGCCACTGCTGCCATGCCGTTGTCACAGCGAATCCAAGACATTGTTGCAGATTTGTGAACCAGTGTATGATACACTTTGAGATCCTACTGCATCTGTTCCCGTCAGATCATATTCACGGACGTCTCCTGTGAGAAGTCCTGTGATTTTCCTATGGTCCTCCTGCCTGACATAATGCATCCTCTGTCTGTACTTGTAATCCAGGCCATAACAGCCAATGACAAAAGAAAGGGCCATAGTCGCAAGTCATCCTCACCCACTGAAGTCGATCAACACCCCCACCTGCTCCTTCCCCTGCCAACCGCCTTTGCTGCTCCAGCTGTGGAATCCCAAGTTCAAGAAGTTTCCCAGGACTGGCAAGACATCTTGACTAAAGATAGTTTTTGGAAGACAGAGGAGCATGTCATTGCTTCGCTCCCCACTCAGGGAATTCAGTAGGCCTGGTAGAAGAGGTGCTCTGGACCAGTTGGACTCCTTGGACTCAGCTCCTTGGCGTGGTCTGCATCATCACTTGTGGTGACCCAGAGGATCCACACCTGCATTCCTCTCCATGACACATACTGATGGCATTGGTCACAGAAGAATTTCTAAGTTATCAAAGGTTCCACTCAGCACTGTTGGGGACATAAGCTGGAAGTGGAAAAAACATCATTTCACCATAAACTGACCACAATTAGGTGCTCCTCGCAAGATTTCCAACAGAGGAGTGAAAAGAAGGAGTGGTTTGCTGCAGTACTGCAGTACAGCATTGTGGAAAGGTTTAAAAGTAAGGTGAATGAGTGATTATCCGAGTTTGCAAGTGCATTTTGTTGCTAAAGTGCATTTTTTGGCTTAAGTGTTGGGACTTTACATTTGGGGAGTTTAGAAGGGACATTATTATACTGAATTTGCTGTTTATTTTTGTGTCTCTCTCTCTTTGTAATATCCCCATGAGTTCCATCAATGACAATGCCATCCAGTGCACATTCTGTGCAATGTATGCAATGCTTGAACAGCCATTTGAGGGGCCATACTGCTGTGCAAGCTGTGTGCACTCTGCACATTTAGAAGCCCAGAATCTGGATCTAAATAAGCAAGTGGTAACACAGAGATCAATTGACCAACTTGGTAGCGAATCTGCTGCTCAGTGAGCAAGCACTCACGAGTAGACTGGGGATGATAGCAGCATGGAGCTGCAGGGAAAGGAGGCAGCTAGATGGGTGACAGTCAGAAAGAAGGGTAGAGGGAAAAGTGTTAGGAAGGCTAGTCCTGATCTTGAACACCACAACAAGTTTGCAAGATTGGGGGATGAAGGGGATGTCAGTTCAGAAATAGCACTACTGTAGAAAGACACTACCCCTGTCTGCTCCATTAAGATGGGGAATAGGATTCCAAGGCAGGCTAGACAGGTGATGGTAGCTGGGGACTCCATTATTAGGGGAACAGACAGGGTAATCTGTCACAAAGGATCGTTGAACAGTATATTATTTACCTGGGGCCCAAGTTCGACATATCGCGGATTGGGTTGATAGGTTACTGGGTGGGGCTGGTGGGAATCCAGCTGCCATGGTGCACATTAGGGACCAAGACAAAGTTAAAAGGTAAGGATGTCCTTAAAAGGATTTCATAGATTTAGGCCCAAAAACTAAGACAAGGACCTCCAAGGTAGTAGTTTCAGAAAATATTACCTGTACACGGCCAATTTGAAAGGCAGTGGAGATTAGAGAGGGAATAAACGGATCCAAAATTTGGTTTTAGGAAAGAGGAATTGGGTTTTTGAGAACTGGGCTACTTCTGTCTTGGCAACAGACTCTATCTAGGAGGGTTTTTCACCAAATGGGGAGGGTGCAGCTGTATTGGGGGATAAAATGGCCAGAAAGTTGGAGGAGTATTTAAACTAGGGACTGGGTTGGAGGACAACTACACATATAGCATGCGAGATAGTGAAGATAGAGAGCTGGGAAATAGTTATAAATTCAGGGGGTGGAGTGGAAGAAGGGAGTGTAGTAATAGTTAATAAGGACAGGGTTAAAATAACAAAAATCAACAAAACCTATAAATGGCATACTGACCAATGCCAGTAGCCTCACCAACAAAATAAATGAACTAGAAATATTTATTGCTGAAGAAAAATTTGACATAGTGGGGATAACTAAGACATGGCTGAATGAGACCTAAGAATGGGTAGCTAACTTACAGTCTATTTAGAAGAGATTGCAAAAATAGAAGAGGAAGGTGTATGTCTTTATGTAAAATCCTTTCTAAAGCCAGCACTATGGGAAGATATAGATACAGCAAATGAACATGTGGAGTCATTATGGATAGATACACATGGGGATAGTAACAACAATAATATTCTATTAGAGGTCTGCTATAGGTCCCCAAATATAACAAAACCCATAGAAGATGTACTCCTCAGACAAATAGATAAGGCAGCTAATAATTATGAGGGTGTTATTATGGGCAACTTCACCTACCCAGACATAAATTGGGAAAAGAAACCTGTGGCTCTTATAAAAGAAACAGGTTTTTGTCGATGGCTAAAGATAATTACCTTTCCCAACTGGTGCAGAAGCCGACTAGAGGAAAGGTCCTTTTGGACTTACTATTGATCGTTGTGAGTGTGTATATATGGTTAAGAGAATTTATCCTTTATCTAACTGCCACTGATCTAAAGGATTATGCTGGACTACCAGTAGTTAATATTAAAACTTGTTTTTCTGTCTCATTGCTTGCTCAATCTTAGATATAGCAGTGAGTCAGGCTGCTGTCTTCTGCCTCGGTCTGCCCTGTCTATTGGCACCTGGATACAAGGGGTCCCCTTTACTTGCTACTTTCAACTGAAATTATATGCTCAAACATACTTATACTCCTAAATAACTATGGGGCTGACAGCCTCTTTCTTACAACTGACCTCTCCGCACCCCTTCAGGTCTCCTGACTGGCTGCTCACCCTAACAGTTCCAAGTGCCTCTCTCTCTCTCTCTAGACTGTTAACCCCTTCTATACTGTAATATACATCCTATAACACTCTAGATATTTCCCCATACAATACAGTAAAATATAATATATACAATTTCCCCCCTTTACATCTCAACCCTTTTTAACCAAAGCCGTCACTGGCTTCCACTCCAGTAACTACCTATATTTACAATATTACAACAATTAAGTAGCAGATAAATGATAGCTTGGATAAGGGTCAGCATCCATCACAGTCCTCTATGGACCTCAGCCCAACCTGGACAATGGATGCACCAGCGCCCACTCAGGCCTCGCATAACAATATACAGTAGCACATCACTGGTACAACTTGGTCCATATATCCTGCAGTACAGTCACAATCCTTTTTTTGTCAGCATTGGCAGCAGCTTGTCTTGTCTGCTTCCTAAAGGCTCTCCTCTGGCTCATATGATTCCAGATGGACACATTCCACTACTGCAGCCCAATATCCCTTTGGACCCACCATACTCCAGAAGTTGACCCACTCTCCTTGATAGAGGTTGTGCAGTCTTTCCGGTTCAGCTGCAGCCGCACCTTCCACCCCTGTAGAGGCTCCTTCATCTATGCTTTTATCTGGGGTACAATTTCTAGTTCCCCCTCCAGACAGTCCTGCTCAGTTTCTGCTGTCTGAAGCTCAACTCTCTGACCTTCAGTCATGTTTACAGCAAGTCTATGTGTGCTCATTGTCACCACCAACACTTTTTCATAGGCGGCACGCCTACAGGTGGGGAGACTCCCTCTCCAACCATACGTGTCTGTCTTTTCTTCTCAATCCACAATCCTGCCAGATTATGCCAAATGTAAGAATATTGCTGGTTACTAAATGGTACTTATTGTGGAAGTTAGGTGAAGTATTATACGTGTAGTGGTGAGGTGGTGCACCGGCATCAATAACAGCAGACAAAACAAGTATTTCAGAGACCTTCAGGCTTTACTCACAGTATATTTCTTGTGGATGTTACATAGTTATGAAGCAAGGCACATGTCACAAACAAATTTTAGACCCTCTTTCTCTGGACACTTCATGACTCTCTCAAACCCCTTCTGGTTTCGACCTAGCCCAGCTGTGCAAGGTGCTGGCGTCTGATGACATAGGACGCACTTTGTCCACTCAATGGGTCCCTTTACTCTTCCAGCAGTCCCCCAAGCTGCCAACCTGTAATACTGGGTTGTCTGACTCTCTTCAGGGTCCACTCTGCCTGGGTCTCTACTTTCTCTCTTTCTGTCTCAGTGTCTGCTCAATCTCTCTAAACCTATTAAACAATGTTTTTTCTCCATTGTATCTACTGAGGAAAATGACCTTCCTGTTGATGGGCAGAGGGATGAGGTAAACTCCGCTTTAAATGTTTCTTGTCTAACCCAAGAAGAAGTGCAGCACTGCCTTAAGAAGATTAAAATAGATAAATCACCAGGTCCTGATGGTATACACCCTTGTGTCCTAAGGAAAATAAGTAATGTGATAGGCAGGTCCTTATTCTTAATATTTATGGACTGTATAATAATGAGGTATGTACCAAACGATTGCCGCATAGCAAATGTGGTGCCAATATTCAAAAAGGGGTCAAAAAGTGTTTCTGGAAACTATAGGCTGGTAAGTTTAACCTTTGTTGTAGGTAAAATGTTTGAATGGTTTCTAAGAGACGCTATACTCGAGTATCTCACTGAAAATATGTATAATGTTGTTCCAGCATGGGTTTATAAAGGATTATTCCTGTCAAACTAATGTCATCAGCTTCTATGAGGAGGTTAGTTCTAGAATGGTCGGGTGAGCATTGGATGTTATATATCTAGAATTTTGCATACTGGTGTGAACTGGTACTTATTTACTGTGAAGTTTTTTTTATCATTCAGTTGTTCCCCCTAGTGGAGGGGTGTGTGAACTTCTGCTCATTAGTTATCTGCACTTATTATATCTTTCCAAGTATACAGGGACTTGTGTTGCCTCCTACTGGGTTCAGTCTGTAGTCCAGCCATTGAGCTGTAAGGATGGTCTTGTGGTTGTGTTTTTGAGTAAATAATGTCCCATTTTTCTGTGATTTTTCTGTAAATGGTTAGTTTAGGGTCTCGCAAAATACAAGTAACCTTGACATGGGTTGCGAGCCTGTGAAATATAGTGGCCACTGTATCAACTAATACCTCATAGTTGATATTTTTCCAGTATGTCATTTTTTGCTATAAATACTGGGGAGCAAAAGGTGTCAGTATTTTGTGGTGGAGACCTAAAAAGTGCTGTGCAACCTGCCCAATCAAATAGTAAAGGCGTCATAGGCTGTAAGCTAGCATGGTGTACCACACGTATCTATATAAATTACACCCTTTGAATCATCTTATCTACCATATATACTCGAGTTTAAGCCGAGTTTTTCAGCACAAAAAATGTGCTGAATAATCCCCCCTCAGCTTATACTCGAGTCACTGTCGGCGCTCGGGCGCTGCGATGGCCCGTGCGCCAACAGGGACGCTTCAGTTATATGCGGCTCCTCAGGGAGCACATATAACTGAATCCCGAGTCAGCTGACAGCGTTCGGGCGCTGCGGTGGCCCGTGCGCTGTCAGCTATCTCTTCCCCTGCATGCGACTCCTCCGGAGCGCATGCAGGAGAAGAGATACCCACTGCGGGGCAGAGAGCGAGCGCTCCCTGCTCCGCAGTGGACTCCGGGCGGCCGCAAACTCGCGGCCGTCCGGAGTTTCCGGCACAGGCAGCGTGTGTCATCACGCTGCGTGCGCGGCCTGATGACGTCACCCGCCTGTGCCGAGAAGACCGAGGAGCACGCCCGGGAGACGGAGCAGTGGGGATCGAGGTAAGTGGTTGTTTTTTGTTTTAAAACAATGCCTGCCTATACCTGCCTATAGCCTGCCTAGGGGGACCTATACCTGCCTATACCAGCCTATAACGACCTATACCTGCCTATACCCTGCATATGAGGACCTATACCTGCCTATGGGGGCAATTGCCTGCCTATAGCCTGCCTAGGGGGACATATAGCTGCCTATACCAGCCTATGGGATACATTAAACTGCCTATACATGCCTATAACCTGCTTATGGGAGACATTAAACTGCCTATGGGGGACATTAAACTGCCTATACCTAACTATATCTGCCTATGGGGGACATGAAACTGCCTATACCAGCCTATATCTGCCTATGTGGGACATTAAACTGCCTATACCTGCCTATGAAATTTTATTGGTATCTATTTTTAGTTTTAAAATTCACCAGTAGCCGCTGCATTTTCCACCCTAGGCTTATACTCGAGTCAATAAGCTTTCCCGGTTTTTGTGGCAAAAGTAGGCGCCTCGGCTTATACTCGGGTCGGCTTATACTCGAGTATATACGGTTTATGCAATTATATTACCAGAAACCACCTTTCTCATACTTAGAAGGCGTGTGAGTGGTTGTCTTATTGGTATTTTTCCATTTTCACAGTCTCACCATGTATTATGCTGTGGCATTTTTACATACTAGTGTGAATTGGTACTTATTTAATGTGCAGTTTTTTATCATTCAGTTGTTCCCCCTAGTGGAGGGTGTGTGTGAACTTCTGCTCATTAGTTATCTGCACTTATTATATCTTTCCCAAGGGGCTTGTGTTGCCTCCTAATGGGTTCAGTCTATAGTCCAGCCATTGAGCTGTAAGTATGGCTTTGTGGTTGTGTTATTTAGTTTAGAGAAAATACGGCTTCAAGGCGACATAATAAATATGTTTAAATATATTAAAGGTCAATATAGAAAACTCTTCCAGGATCTATTTATACACAGGACTATGTTGAGAACAAGGAGGCATCCTCTACGTCTTGAGGAAAGAAAGTTTCTACCGAAACATAGAAAGGAATTCTTTACTGTAAGAGCAGTGGGACTGTGGAACTCTCTGCCAGAGGATCTTGTCATGGTGAATTCACTAAAAGAGTTCAAAAAGCGTCTGGATGCATTTCTAGTGTGTAATAATATAACAAGTTATAGTGACTTGGATTCTGGAGAAGGATCGTTGATCCAGGGATTTATTATGATTGCCAGATTAAAATCAGCAAGGATTTTTTTCCCTAAAATGAGAACAATTGGCTTCTACCTCATGTGGGATTTTGCCTTTCTCTGGATCAACAGCACAAGAGGCTGAACTGGATGGACGTCTGTTTTTTTTTCGGCCTTAGAAACTATGTAACTATGCCAAGGACCAGCAATGGAGAGCTACAGAAAGACCTGGAATCAGCAAGTATAATTGTTTCAAAGAAAATAATAAGTAATGCACTCAACCTGGATGTCCTATATGAATGTTTACCATGCAAGACTCCATTGCTGAACAAAAAGCATGTTCAAGTGCAATTAAAATTTGCTCAAAAACATTTAGACAAGCTTGTGAAATGCTGGGAGAACATAGTTTGGTCAGATGAGACCAAAATTGATCTCTTTGGATGTCATAATACACACCACGGGAGAAATATTATGAAAACTGTCTAAGACTTTTCTTATTGCCCATAGCAACCAATCAGAGCTCCTCTTTCATTTTTATATAGTGCTCTGAAGAAATTAAAGGGGAACTCTGTTTGGTTGCTATGGGCAACAAAGGAAGTTTTAGACCTATACAGTTTTCATACAAGTCCCCCCCATGTTTGGAGGCCAAAAAGCACTTCATATCACCCCAAAGACACAATACCGGCGAGGTTTAGAAGTCGGAACATCATGGTATGGGGCTGTTTTTCAACATACAGCATTGACAAACTTCATATAATTGAAGGAAGGATTAATGGACAAATGTACTGAGACATTCTTGATAAAAATCTGCTGCCACCTACCAAAATGATGAAGATGAAATGAGGGGGGGCATTTTAGTAAGACACTGATCGAAAACACACAGCCAAGGAACCTCTTAATTGGTTTCAGAGACAGAAAAAAGAATGCTAGAATGGCCCAGCCAATCACCTGACCTGAATCCAATACAAAATCTATGGAAGTAACAGATTTCATAGAAGGAACCCATGGAACCTTCAGGATTTGAAGACTGTTTGTGTAGAAAAATGGGCCAAAATCCCACCTGAGCAATACCTTAATTTATGGACATCCATGTTTTTTTTTTTTTTTTTGCATGCATGGATTGGATGGGTTGTTACCGACATCTGGTGAGAATTTCATGTCACAAGTACCTTTAGACATATATTTACTTAGAAAATTGGTTATATGATCAATACTTATTTCACATACTGTTTATTGTAAGCAGACAGGAGGTAAAATAATAGATGGTGTGTATGTGCCACCGAGGTTGTTGGCCTCGGTGGCGTTTGATTCCACTGAATTCTGGGTACAGGATTTATATACGATAAGAGATCCTGGAGACATACTCCAGCTCTGAGCTTACAGACCTAATAAAAGGCAGCTGAGAGGCTTCAGGAGGGAGTTCAGTTCTGAAGCTGTGAGTAGGATAATGCCTTTGTCTGTGTTCTGATGTAATGCACCCAGATTGGTGAGACCATTTTATTTGTTTACCCTTTATCTGAAGCAGTGTCTTTTTTGTTGAATTTATTCTTATATGCTCAAGAAAGCTGTTGCTGTTCATTTGCCCAAAAGAAAGCTTTTATGTTGGAAACACAGTTAGACAGTATGGAGAAGCTTATTAACTGCTTGATTCAGGCAAACCTGCAACAGGAGACAATTGAACTCCTAATACAGCAGACATCTCTCCTTACAAAAACTGTCAATCAGGGAGGTTGCAACTTCTCCAAGCCAAGAAGACACTACTTAAGGAGGTGTAAGGAGAACTATGAGCAGGGCCATGCAGAATATGACACCTGAAGACAATATAGCAGCCTTTCTGACTGTCTTTGAGAGAGTGGCAAAAAGAGAGTCACTGCCCCAGAACAATGGTTGGAGGTCTTAGCTCCATATCTCACTGGGGAACCATAGAAAGTGTACCTGGATCTAACTCTTCAGGATGCCAAGAAATACAACAAAATGAAAGGCTGAGATTCTTGCGCTTCTGGCCGTAACCTTGGTGGTCAGAGCACAACATCTACACCTCTGGGGCTATCGCAAAGACATACCTTCCAGGTCCGAGATAGTTGACCTGCTTCATCTGGTACAAAAATGCCTGCAATCAGAATCTTGCACTCCGGTGCAAATGGTGGAGAGAGGTGGGATGGATCGTTTCATACTGTACATTTGCTTCTTAAGTCTGTGCAATCCTGGGTTGCCCATGCATACTCCCAGAATGCAGATGATCTTGTGAACCTTGTAGAATGATGATTGTGGAGAATTCCCTGAGCTATTGGGTGAACCACCTTACTGGGGTGCCAGAAGTGTAGACATAGCCCAAAATAAGGGGCCTAAATCCAATGCAAAATGGTGATCAAAAACCCAGGAGGAATTGGAGGCTGGACTGAAGAGTCTAGGAGTCGGTGGTCTAGCCTCATATTATTGGTGCTAAAGCAAACATAGAATGATGGTTATGTAATGGCTACAAGAAGATCAACAAGTTCTCTAATTTTAACGTCTACCCCATGCCAAGGGTAAAGAAGCTTATTGAAAGGCTTGGGACTGCCCAATATATTTGCTCTCACAATAGAGCATTGGCAAATCCCTTTTCCAAAGAGGCCAAGGAAAAGACTGACTTCTCCAAATAGGACAGGTGTTACTGTTACAAGGAGCTCCTGCCATTTTTTATAGGGCCATGGACAGGATTTTAAATGCCCACACAAAGTAGACAATGGCATACTCGGATGACATCTTTAGCTGGATTTGGGGAAGTTATTTGGGTATGGCCCAGGCAGTGGGTTGGGGTGAGATTAACCCTCAAATAAATAACGTGGTGGCAATACAGAACTGACCATGTCCACTAATGAAAAATAAATTCAGAGCCTTCCTGGGGATTGTAGGCTATTACAAAAGGTTTGTCCCCAATTTTGCTATGATATCTACTCCTCTGACTGATCTCGCAAAATGTATAAAATCGGTATGGCTAAATGGTCTCTAGAAGCCAAACAGGCATTTCAGGAACTTAAATTGGCCCTGTGTAGATAGCCAGTACTAGTAATTTCTCCCAAGAGCTTATAGTTCAAACAGACACCTCTGATGTAGTGCTAGGTGCTGTCATGCTCCAGGAGGTCAATGGGGAAATAAACTCTGTTTTTTAGCTTTGCAGGACTTTAATTTTAATGTGGAGCACAGGCCTAGTTAACAGCATGGCAATGCTGAAGCCCTGTCAAGGGTGCGTTGCATGATGGCAGAAGAAGCCCAACCCCTGGCTTTAGGCAAAGGAGGGTATGTAAGAAGGCTGGAGGTTAAAAAATAAATGGTATTTATGTGTCACCGAGGTGGCTGGTCATGACAGTGCCTAAATTTGTGTTGGCATAAAGCTGCATAAAAACTCTTGTTGGACTAAACCTAGATTGGTGAGACCATTTTGTTTTTTTAACTCTTTACCTGAAATAAGGACTTTTGTTTTTTTTATCTTTAAATGCTAAAGAAATCTGTTTCTATTCATTGATGCTGAAGAAAACTTTTTTATTTGGATACAACAGAGTGAAAAACAAAAAGTTGTTTATATATACATGTGTATGTGAGATAGATGGGATATGTGTGCAGACCACCTATGGGTGTGTGTAACATATGTTAAACAGTTAAGTCAGATTATTGAGATTGCTTCCTACTTTCAATGGCGGCAACACTTAACTCATGAAGGAGGGCACATGTTGTGAGCTGGCTGGGTGGGTACATAAGGTGTGCAATAGGTGGTCTGCACACATATCCTACATAGCTGTCATGGGTAAAAGGGATGACTGATCAGAGTTGGAACGGATAAGTCAAGAAACGTAATCCAAATGGAAGGTCAGAGACAAGCCGGGGTCCAAACACGGTCAGGAGCGCAGTACAAAATCGGAGACAACAAGCGAGGTCAGAAACAGGCCGAGGTCAGAAACACAGGAAGACTACAATACACAAGACTACTGAGAAACCACAAGGGAACACATTTGAAAGGCATAGCCTGGAGGAACTGGGGAGGTTTAAAAGGTCTGCCCGGACACCGCCCCCGCAGCTGATTGGTGCAGCATCCGAGCCCTCCGATTGGTCCTGAGAGCTGTCACTTCTGGCTCAGGAGCAGCACCTCTTCCAGGGTGTGGTCCGAGACCAGACCTGTTAACCCTCGTAGGTTGTTGTGTTAAACGGGTGGAAGGCTGCCCAGACGAACATATCCTGACAGTACCCCCCCTTTTAGGAGGGGCCACTGGACCCTTACCTGGTCTGGGTCTCTCTGGGTGAGCGTCGTGGAATTCCTTAATGATGGATTCTGCCTGAATGGATTTAGCAGGAACCCACGACCTCTCCTCGGGACCGTAACCCTTCCAATGGACGAGATATTGCAACGACTTTTGTACTCTGCGAGAGTCAATAATTCGAGCCACCTCATACTCTAACTCCCCCTTAACCCTAACCAGAGGAGGAGGTTTAAGAGGTGGGATAGCGGATGGAACGTACCTCTTAAGGAGTGACCGGTGAAAAACATTATGTACCTGGAAACCAGAGGGTAACTTAAGCCGGTAGAACGCTGGATTACTCGCCTCCAAAATGACATAGGGTCCCACAAAGCACGGCGCAAGCTTTCCAGAGGGGACCTTTAAACGAAGATTCCGGGTAGACAGCCAAACCTTATCCCCAACATTAAATCCTCCAGCACAAAAGCGCCTCCAATCACACTTTTCCTTCTGGATGTTCTGGGCATTCGCCAAGTTCTTCTGAACTTGGGCCCAGACTGTGCACAGATTGTTGATGATGACATGCACCCCACTATGATCAGATATAGTGCCGGAAAATGATGCATGTCTAGGATGGAAGCCGTAATTGCAGAAAAACGGAGAAACACCAGACGAGCTACTATCCTGGTTATTAATAGCGAATTCTACCAAAGGAAAGTACTTCACCCAGTCTCCCTGCTGATCGGAGACAAAACATCGGAGTTTTTGCGTAACAGTTTGATTCACCCTCTCCGTCTGCCCATTGATCTCTGTGTGCAAGGCAGAAGAAAAGGACAGGGTGATACCCAGAGCCTTACAGAGAGCTCACCAGAAACAGGAAACAAATTGAACTCCTCTATCAGACACAATATTTTCGGGTAGCCCATGCAATTTAACGATATGTCTGATGAAAAGTTCTGCAAGCTTTTTGGACGATGGTAACACTTTTAACGGAATCAAATGGCACATCTTTATAAAATGATCAACTACCACCCAAATAACCATCTTGCCCTCAGAGGTAGGCAGATCGGTCATAAAATCAATGGAGATGTGAGTTCAAGGATGGTCCAGTATAGGAAGAGGGCAAAGTTCACCAGGAGGGCGAGTTCTGGGAACCCTTGCCCGAGCACAGGTGTCACAGGTTGTTACATAGGCACCCACATCATGGGACAATGATGGCCACCAGTAATTTCGGGAACTTAGTCTCTTTGTGCCAGACACTCCGGGATGTCCAGATAACACTGAATCATGTAATTCTTTTAATAATCGTAACTGAAACTGAGTGGGGACAAAGACCTTAGAACAGGACAATCAACAGGTCTCTTATCCTGGTGTGTCTTGATCTCCGTGGCTAAGTCAGGGGAGATGGCTGAGACAACGGTCTCTTTAGGTAAAATGGGCACTGGATCAATCTGAGGTGAGTGACTGGCACAGAAACTTCTAGACAACGCATCTGCTTTAACATTCTTAGAACCGGGTCTGTATGTAACCACAAAGTTAAATCAAGTAAAGAACAATGCCCAACATGCCTGACGAGGGTTCAACCTTTTAGCATTCTGTAAAAAGGTAAGGTTCTTATGATCGGTTAGGACCGTGACTTGATGTTGGGCACCCTCGAGGAAGTGGCACCATTCCTCGAAAGCCCACTTAATAGCCAACAATTCCCGGTTCCCGACATCATAGTTCCTCTTGGCAGAGGAGTATTTACGGGAAAAGAAGGCACACAGTCGGAGATTGGTTAAGGCAGCCGACCCCTGAGATAGAACTGCCTCCGCCCCAAACTCCGAAGCATCTACCTCAACGACAAAGGGTTTGGTATGTCTGGCTTGAACCAACACTGGGGCTGCAACAAAACACTGCTTGAGCTTTTCAAAAGCCTCTAAGGTTGCCAGTTACTGATATTAACCCCCTTTTTAGTCATATCAGTTAATGGCTGGACGAGAACAGAAAAATTACGAATACATTTTTGATAATAATTGCCAAAGCCTAAGAACCGCTGTAAGGCTTTCAGGGAGGATGGCCGAACTCAATCGAGAATAGCTTGAACCTTCCCGGGATCCATACAGAATGAGTTCGGAGTCAAAATATATCCCAGGAAAGGTACCTCCTAAACCCCAAAAACACATTTCTCAAGTTTGACAAACAAACGATTTACCTTCAAGATTTGCAAAACTTGTCGTACGTGTTTAACGTGGGACGACCAATCCTGCGAATAAATTAAGATGTCATCCAGATAAACAACCATACAGTGACCAATGAGATCTCGGAAAACATCATTTACAAGGTTCTGGAAGACCGCAGGAGCATTACACAGCCCAAAGGGCATAACAAGATATTCAAAATGGCCCTCCGGGGTATTAAATGCAGTCTTCCATTCGTCCCCCTCCTTGATCCGAATAAGGTTATAAGCCCCCCTGAGATCCAGTTTGGAGAACCACTTTGCCCCCTGTATTTGATTGAACAGGTCGGGAATCAAAGGTAAGGGGTATTGGTTCTTAACCGTTACCTTATTGAGTTCCCGGTAATCAATGCAAGGGCAGAGACTCCCATCTTTTTTCTTGACAAAAAAGAACCCAGCACCCATAGGCGACACCGATGGCCGGATGTGGCCTTTCTGTAAACTTTCTGCAATGTACTGCTTCATGGCAAGTCTCTCCGGACCAGACAGATTGTATATCCTGCCCTTAGGAAATTTCACCCCAGGCAATAATTCAATGGCACAATCATAGGACCTATGCAGGGGTAATCTCTCAGATTGGCTCTTAGAAAAAACCTCTGCCAGGTCTCGAGTAAAGGCAGGAATCTGCTAAATCTCTGCATTACCCAGGATGATCAGGAGACATTGATTAATGTATTGTTTACCCCACCTAATCAATTCTCCAGAATTCCAGTCAAACACAGGGTTGTGCTTCTGAAGCCAGGGCAACCCTAACACTACGTCAGCGGGTAAGCCCTCCATGATAAACAGGATACACCTCTCAGTGTGCATAGATCCCACCAGCATCTCAAGCTCAGGAGTGCAATGTTGGATCTTGCCTTTGACCAACGGGGTGGAATCTATCGCCACAACCTGCAAAGAATCAGATAGAGGCCTCCAGGGAAGGCCCAGACACTTAACGAACGATGCATCCACAAAATTGGAAGCTGATCCCGAATCCACAAAGGCACTCCTGGAACCATACCTGGAAAGATACGAAATCTTAACTGGAAGCAACAGCTTTTTTGACACCTTAGGAAATACCTGTTCGCCTAGGTGACACTCCCGCGAATCACCTAGGCGCTGGAGTCTTCCGGCTGGGTCCTCTTGTTGGGGGCACTCACGGATGCGACGTGGGATCCTGTGGTCACTGACTGGGCCCGCAGACGAGGCTCCTAATTGCATAGGCTCCTCGGGGGGTATCTCAACATTAGGGGGTCCTGGAGAGGTGACAGAACGAGGCAGTGGAGTAGCGCGGGGTAGCGGAGTAAACGTCTTCTCCCGGCATCTCTCCCTAAACCGTCTATCCAAGCGTACAGCCAAAGCCATAGCCCCATCAAGTGTGCCAGGGGTTGGATAAGCCACCAACATGTCTTTTACATGGTCAGCTAACCCCAATCTGAACTGGCACCTAAGGGCTGGGTCATTCCAACCTGATGGAACACATCAACGCCGGAACTCCGAACAATACTCCTCCATCATCCTCTTGCCCTGTCTTAGAGTGGTGAGGTGTGTCTCAGCCACCGCCTCCCTATCGTGATCGTCAAAAAGAAGCCCCAAAGAGTCGAAAAAATGGTCCACTGAAGATAACTCGGGCAAGTCGGAGGGTAGTGAGAAAGCCCATCCCTGAGGGGACCCTTGGAGTAGAGACATACTAATTCCCACCTGCTGCTCCTCATTACCTGAGTTACGTGGGCGGAGACGGAAGTACAGACGGCATCCCTCCTTAAATACTAAAAAGGCCTTTTTGTCCCCTGAGAATCTCTCGGGTAACTGAATAGGGGGTTCAACAAAAGGGGGAAGTGATGCTGGAGGACTCCCAGCATGAGAGGTACCCTGGGAAGTCTCCTGCTGCTGCACTCTCAGTGCCAAATCCTGGACTAACTGGGTAAGCCCCTGCATCTGCTCTACTACTGCAGTCATCGGGTTCATGGTGCATGGAGAGCAGAGAAATAGGGGCCTGTCAAACTGTCACGTCAGAGGAGGTGCAGTGGGCCCTGACTGCCACCCAGCCCACTGTCCCTGCCTACTTGGCGTGCTGCCCTAGAAGGCAGACCCCAACTGGACGACAGCCCCTACACTGCTAAGTGCAGGGCCGTCAGGGAAAACACAGATTCAATCAGTCCGGGTCGGTAACGGTGTGGTAACGGATAAGCCAAGAAACGTAATCCAAATGGAAGTTAATAGACAAGCCGGGGTCCAAACACGGTCAGGAGCGCACAAGCACAAATCGGAGACAACAAGCGAGGTCAGAAACAGGCCGAGGTCAGAAACACAGGAAGACTACTATACACAAGACTACTGGGAAACCACAGGAGAACACCTTTGACAGGCAAAGACTGGAGGAACTGGGGAGGTTTAAAAGGTCTGCCCGGACACCACCCCCACAGCTGATTGGTGCAGCATCCGGGCCCTCCGATTGGTCCTGAGAGCTGTCACTCCTGGCTCAGGAGCAGCACCTCTTCCAGGGTGTGGTCCAAGACCAGACCTATTAACCATCGCAGGTCGTTGCGTTAAACGTGTGGAAGGCTGTCCAGACGAACGTAACCTGACAAGAAACCAAACATATTTTTTTCTCAATACACATACCTGATTGAGGTTTTTAAGGGGGGCGACAAAAAATGCCACTAGACATACAAAAAAATCAAACAGCATAATGACAACTTCAGGAACGCAGATTGGCTAGGTGACTACAGCTTAGTAGAAAGGGGCCAACTGCAAGAAAGTGCTCAGTCTTCCTACACTATTTATTTAAGAAGATTAAATCTAACAAAACATTCACAGGGCAGGAGTCTGGGGCTTGTCTACAGTATCTGATTAATTACTAAAGAGTACAGGGGACTGGACTAGGAGGAGGGCACCTGTGGTTGAACACTCACTCAGCAGTGAGTGTGTGTGATTACTAAGCAGGGAAGAGACTGACAGCAGCTGCCTGAGAGGAGAGGTGATGTCTGAACATGTGTGTCCAGGACCTCATTTTTCACTATGTACACTATGGATCACTAAGGTAGCAGCTAAAACAAAAATGGTACAGAATTTTTAATAGTGAGAAATGGAGAAAATGTTTGTTATTTAATTTCAATTTTACTTGGTGGCAAAACACCTTTTAAAAGCACAATTTGTCTCTTTTTCAACAGATAGCATTAAAGCAGAAATTAGAACCTGAATAGCTAAGGAAATGTTATTCATCCAACCATTCTCCATTGGGTAATTTTAGTTAAGCAGTAAAGAGGCTATAAGTAATATTAGAATGAATCATAAATAATCCAATTTCAAGCACTAACTGTAGCTTTTAATATATTTCCTGAGCTGGTATATTTTATTAAGAATAGCCTATGATCGTTTAAAAGCAGGCTGGCTCCCTTTTCTAATAGGATAGATGCAAGACTATAGCTCATACCTATATAAAACAGTAAATTATGTGCCCCTGATATTGATCTGGTATCTTTTACTAGTCATAGTCCTTGTATTATGACCTTGAAAACAGACGCACAAGATAGAAATGTATCTCTTCTACACAGCAAATTGTGCTTATATCAGCTTTCCATGTGTATCCTAATCGTACATGTAATGGAAAACAGAAATGAATGTGCATAGTCATCCATATTTGATGATTCTGTATCAAGGCAAGGAATAATGTTACAACATGCAGCAAAAATTCTGCAAAATTGTAAATGTCTGGAACAATGGCTGTCAATGAAATAGATATAGTTTTACAGGTGGAACAGATTAAATTAATAATCCTTGCACAGTTACTGGTAAATAGTATGTTTTATGTCACATAAAATGTTGAAGCAATGAGGCAGGAGCTCACTGTTATCAAGTATAGTTACAATGGTGTGGTTTGGGTCATTACAATTTACATGTATCAAGTCTTTCAACCACTGACAAACATTCTGACGGGCACTTCTGTAACAAAAATCTTTGCATGTACAGCACTATTCAACTTATACAAGAATTTTTTTTATCTTTCTTTTTTCATACATTTTAGAATAATAATAAAGTAATTAAAGCTAAGAAGTAAATGGAACTTAAACAGTATCTAAAAAAGGACATACAATTCAATATTAACTTATACTGTATTTTTTTTGTCACACTACTGCTATTTTATCAATAGACATAGCAGGGTTGGAAAAATGAAATGTTTCCCAACAGTCTTAAAATAATTTTCATGTTTGTCAGATAGGTGTTGACTGCTGTTTTTTGACCCACTGAAACAACTTATTCCATAGTTGAGTTAACATCTGAGTTTAAGCAAGGGACAGTGGTGGCCATCAGACACAACAATCCATCATTATCCTTTCTTGTCAAGCAGCTTCTATATATCTTGAAGGTACATTTTAGGTCATTATCCAGCCCAAAATCAAATGATGCCCCAACTAAACGCCCCAACACACTCATTATATTAACTTCTTTCTACTTACATTTTCATCCTTGTCATTAGCACTGACACAACAAAACAATCCCTTTTTATGCTTCATGGTGAGAACCAAAGATCCAGACATCATCCATTCATCTTTTCTTTAGCAAAGACATGGGAGATTAAGACAAAAATCACAAATTTGAACTCATCAGACCAAAGGAAAAAGTTCCACTGGGCTTATGTCTACTGCTTGCGTTTCTTGGCAAGCAAGTCCTTTTCCTGATGTTGATGTTGAGATTTGTCTGAACAAAATAAAATACTTAATAAGACTATGATCTCAGGGTCTGTTAACTTATGATTTCTGTGACTGGTGACCTATGTATACTTGACTTTGTGCAGCAGAAGTAACACTTGTTCCACCTTTTATGTTACAATCATCTTTACAGTAGAACCTGTTTCATCAAATTATTTAATCATTTTTATAACTGTTACAGTGTGACTTGACCTGATAGGAAGTAATTCTTTTGTACTTAGTTGAGCAAACCTAACTACATGTACGATAGACTATTATAATTGGGGAGACCTAAATCGTGCTCTTTAACACCCACTCTACCTTGCTGATGATTGTGATTGTCATTAAGCATAAATAAGGAAAGGCATTCCACAAATTACATTTGCTTTAAATGGTGCAAACTTATGTGTGTTTTAAAACTGACTAAATAATTGAGATTCAGCATATTACATTGCAAATTGTCACTTAAGTTCAAAAGGTACCTTTACATAGTTACATAGTTTGTAAGGCTGAAAAAAGACATCCATCCACTTCAGCCTATTGTGCTATAGTGTTGATCCAATCTGGCAATCAGAATAAATACTTGGATCAACGATCCTTCTCCAGAATCCTAGTCACTATAACTCCATATATTATTACTAGAGATGGGCGAATTTCTCAAAAATTCGATTCGGTCACTTCGCCGAATTTTCCGACAAAATTCGTTTCGTTCCGAATTACTTCGGCACGAATCGCGTTAAAAAGCAGCTATTTCCAGGCTGCACAGAGCCTGCAGGGTGCTGTAGAACGTTGTGCCATGCTTAAATATGCAGAGGGAGCTTGGTTTGGTCTTCATACAATGTTGTGTTTTAGTATGACACGCAGATGACTGCCGCCGCTCTTAGAATCGCTTCACTATAAAATTCCCTGGGCATATTTAAGAGGGCAAAACTGACCAAAAAACTCAAGCGGGAATGTAGCCTGATAAAGTCATGCCAGCGAAAACTGGAAAAAAACAAGCTGAGAGCTCAGGTGGCAACATTAGTGACAGAGTGTGGAGGTGACGGCGGCAGCCACAGCAGCATGAGGTCAGGCAGTGGCACAATGACATTCTGGAGGTGGCAAAACACGAGGAAGCCACAGAGTGGCACAATGACTGAGAGCGGAGGTCACGGCGGCAGCAGTATGAGGTCAGGCAGTGGCACAATGACATTCTGGAGGCGGCAAAACAGTATTAGGCCACAGAGTGGCACAATGATACAGTGTGGAGGTCAGGGCAGCAGCAGTATGAGGTCAGTCAGTGGCACAATGACATTCTGGAGGTCGCAAAACAAAAATTGGCAACAGAGTGGCACAATCACACAGTGTGGGAGGCAGCACTGACAGCAGAAAAGCATAGAAAAGTTTCCAAGGGCAAAGTGGGGCAACATAATGAACATTCTGGAGGCGGAAAAATAACCACGTGAATTATGTGAGGGCCGACAGGAGTGGCACACAATGACTACCAGTTTTGGAAGGTCACAACACAGCAGCAGAGATCATGGCAGATGGCACAATGACATTCTGGAGGTGGCAAAACGGGAGGAAGCCACAGAGTGGCACAATGACTGAGAGCGGAGGTCACGGCGGCAGCAGCATGAGGACCGGCAGTGGCACAATGACACAGTGTGGTAGACATGGCAGCAGCCACAGCAGCAGCATGAGGTCATAGAGTGGCACAATGACACAGTGTGGATGTCACGGCAACAGCAACAGCAGCAGCAGCATGAGATCATAGAGTGGCACAATGACAGAGTGTTGGAGGTGGGTGGCAATACCAGTCCCTGGTAAAAATGGTGGTAGGCAGATGGAGAAACTGTCAGCAGATGTGTGGCATCAGGCGGGTGGCGGCATCAGAATAGTGGCTGAGGCAGGTAGTTTGAACCCAGACTGACGCCTAAGGCATTGGTGTGTGGAAATCCTGGCCGATCCACGCCTGATTCATCTTGACAAAGGTCAGTCGTTCCACATTTCCCGTGGACAAGCGGGTTCTCCTTGGGGTAACGATGGCCCCCGCCGCACTGAACACCCGCTCTGATGCCACACTACTGGCCGGGCAGGACAGCTTCTCCACTGCAACCTCGGCAAGTTGCGGCCACCCATCCAGTTTGGCTTCCCAGGAGTCCAGCGGATCTTCTAACTGAGGTGGCACGAGTGCTGTCCAAGTAGGCCACAACCTGTTGGTTCAGGGACTGCTCCAGGTCCTGCTGCTGCTGGCGACTGCCCTCCTCACTAGGCGGGTGAAGGAAGCTGCTCATCAGTGACTCCAGACTTAGGTTACTACTGATGGAGCTGGTACTGCTCCTACCCCCCCCCCCCACCTTCCCCCAGCAGCCGCGGCAGTAGTACGTGAGCGCTGAGGAACCCCCGGTTCAGATCCTGCCAGAGGAGGGACAATGCCGCACATCGGCAGCGGCCAACTCAATACGCAGGATTTCCCTATAGTATTTGAGTTTGTCTTCCCTCTCAATAGCTGGGAAAAAGGCTCCCATTTTGGACCGGTAGCGAGGGTCCAATAGGGTGGAGAGCCAGAAGTTATCCCTCTGCCGGATGCTGACTATTCGGCTGTCACTAGCCAGGCAAATAAGCATGCTGCGGGCCATCTGCACAAGTGACTACGAGGGGCTCCCTGCCTCCATTTCCACTGTATACTGCCACGGTGCTTGGGAGTCATCTGCCTCGTCTTCCTCATCTCCATCCACCTCCTCCAGCTGCTCCTGCTCCTCCTCTCTTGTCACCTGGGTAGAAAATCCACTCATTTCACCAGACAATGCTTCTGCTCCAATGTCCTCCTCCTCCTCCATTTCAGTCCCCACCGGACTCATGTGGCCACGAGATGTAGTCGCCACGTCTCCAGTCCCCTGCCCAGACAGATTTTTCAGCATCTGTTCTAGACATGAAGCAGTGGAATGATGTTATTCATCCCGTAGTCCTGGCGACTGACAAATAACGTCGCCTCCTCGAATGGCCTCAACAAACGGCAGGTGTCACGCATGAGCTGCCACTGGCTGACATCAAAGTTACACAGGGGAGTACTTCTGTCTGCCTGGATCATCAAAAAATCGTTAATGGCCTTTCTCTGTTCATACAGTCGGTCCAACATGTGCAGGCTGGAATTCCAGCGGGTGGAAACATCGCATATCAGTGTGTGTTGGGGGAGGCCGTTCTGCCGCTGCAACTCGAGGAGGGTGTTCCTGGATTTGTACGAATTGATAAAGTGCATGCGCAGTTTCCTGGCCATTTCAGAATGTTCTGAAGATCGGTGGAAGACTTCAGGAACCTTTTTCACAACCAGATTGAACACGTGCGCCATGCAGGGCGCATGGACCATCCCTACCTCGGTGCAGGCGAGACACCATGTTCCTCCCATTGTCCGTCACCATGGTTCCGATTTGCAGTTGGCGTGGAGAAAGCCACACATTGATTTCTTGCTGCATGACGCGGAGCAGTTCCTCCCCTGTGTGACTTCGTTCGCCGAGGCAAGCCAGGTGTAGAACTGCGTGACACCGCTGTGCCCTACACATGTGGTATGATGGAGCAGTACTTGTGGAGGCTGAGATGGTGGTGGTGGTGAAGAGGAGGAGGCGGACATTGGCGCAGGTGCAGCAGTTGACAAGGTGGAGGAGAAAGCGGCGTCTCCTGTCCAAGTTGTTGGTGTGCCTGGGCTGGAAGCACATTCACCCAGTGGACCGTAAAGGACATGTACTGGCCCTGACCGTAGTTACAGCTCCAGACGTCCGCGCTGCCGTGCACCTTGGAACAAACCGAATAGCTCATAGACTGACCCACCTTCTGTTCTACATATTTATGTAGTGCTGGTACTGCCTTTTTGGAAAAGATATTACGGCTTGGAACTCTCCATCTCAGCTCGGCACAAGCCATTAGTTCTCTCTGAACGGTGCAAGTCCACCATTTGGAAAGGGAGGGAACTGCAGTACCAACAACTTGGACAGGAGCCCGGTCAGCTGCGGCACGTTAGGATGGTTGGACGGCGCCTGTTGTCTCTTTGCAATCGCCTCGGCTGAACGACTGCTGGCGCCATGAGTAGCGAGGAGCAGGAGCATCTGGACCAGGAGATGTCAAAGAGAAACCGCTCCCTTCTCAGAGGTGGTGGAAGCCTTGACTTGCTGCAATGCAGGCACTGGGCTCGCTGCTGCTGTTGATTTGCGGCTCAGGACGACCACCACACTACCACGCTCCCGGGCCACGGAGTGAGCCCTTGACGCAGGCGGGGACGGCCCCTGGCGCTTCCTCTGCCCACAGATTCTACATTACCCATATTCGCTGCTACTGGTGTCTTGCAAGACGCCACCGCCGATATGTACCGCCAAGCTCTGCTGAGTGTCTATCCCCGTGCCTCGTTGGTGTGCTCACTTCGACCTCAACACTTGCTCGCTATCCTGCTGACCTCGAACGGCCACACGACCCACTTGCTGGCTGCGCTGCTGCCTGACGCGCAAGCTGACGCCCTCTTCTCCTGACGATGATGAAGCCCTTGCCTCACCCGGCTCCCAAGTGCGGTCGGCTACATCATCATCTATTTGTGTTTCATCGTCACTGCTGTCCTCATCCCCGGTCTTGGTATGCCGAGGCTGACCTCTCACAACGTGACCTCCCATGCCACTCTCCACAATTATACTTTGCCGCCTACTGCAAGAAGCAGGCGCTATTGGCCCCATTTCTTCGCTGCCAAGTAGCTGCTGACTGCCCTTCTCAAATTGTTCATCATCGCTATATAGTGGCGCTGAGCCCAGACCACATAGTAGATCTCTGGCTGAGGGAATCGGATGGGACAGAGGTGGGCTGAGGACAGGTGAGGGCCGCTGACCCGCTCCCGGGCCATGCCAACTAATGGTTGTGTCTGAGGTTCCACCGACTCTTGGCTGGGGTTGTCAGATGTCATCTGGGAGGAAGAGGATGACCTAGTCAACCAATCAAGAACCCTTGGGTTGCTGAACAACAAAACGGCCGCTAGATGACATTGGCAGTTCTGGCCTCAACTCGTGACCCCTGCTGCGACGTCCCTTGCTGTGCTGCGACCTGGGCCTGTTCCAGGAAGTTTGGGCCACTGCCACTCGCAGGTGCAGAGCCTGCCACCTCTCTGTCTGACATACTGTTTGTTCTAATATGTACAGACACTGTTTGATGATGATATCTGTATATGATAAATATAAATCCTGTTTTTACTTTCCCAAAAGAACCCAGTAACAAGCTTTGGGTAACCCTTGGATATAAATTTTGTGCTCCACAAGTAAAAGCACAAAAAATTAACTTGTAAAGTTGGTCGTTTTTTAAAAAACATTTGTGTGTTTTACCCTAAATGCAAAAATAGCACAAATTAACAGGCGTGTTAAAGTTTTTACACACAACAAGATCGTGACTTTGAATTAGGCTACAGGAAAAATTTTATATATTTTGGCGTTGAAAATACGGTTTATTTTTGTCAACACACCAGCAAAACAACGCTTAATTAACCCCTGGATGTAATTGCGCCAAAGAATTGAGCCGCACAAACTAGTAGCTTTGTAGCGTGTTACAATTGCGTGTTTTCTACGCCACACAACAAGAGATACAGTTGTAATTAACCTTTGCTTGTGAATTAGGCTACAGGAAAAATTTTATATATTTTGGCGTTGAAAAAGAAGGGTTTTTTTTGGTCAGCACACCAGCAAAACAACGCTTAATTAACCCCTGGATGTAAATTAAATTGGCCCCCAATAGACTTTGAGGCAAGCGGCAGAAAACAAGAATTGAATAATTTGTAAATTGTACAAAATTTTTTTTACTTAAAAAATACAACCCGAAACAACGCTTAATTCCCCATTTTTGGAAAAAATTGAAATATGTATATTTCTGCTGCAGTGGACTCACACTGGATTTCAGATCCAATACCCCAAAAAATTAGAAATAGAACATTAAGAGAAAAGTCTCTGAGACAAGCTGAGACACCCCACAAAAATCGCTGTATAAAAATCAATTCTTCAGTAAGAGCTATCAGGCGCGGCAGCACCTTCCCTGATGAACACAGTGAGAGGAGTGTGAGCTCCCGGCGTCGCGCCCGGACTTATATAGTGCGGTGACATCACAGAATCCCGCCCGGTCTCTGATTGGCTTCATCTCTGCACATGTCATGCAGGCTATGCCCTTCTTCCTCCCAGAGTGCTTTGTAGCGCCATGTGCTCGCAGCCATTTTATCAATCAAAAGCACACTTCGTTCACCCGAAGTACCCCAAAGTTCGACTTCGTTCCGAACCGAAGTTTTCCTGAAATTCTAAACGAATTCCACTTCGTTAGAATCGATTCGCCCATCTCTAATTATTACACTCCAGAAATGCATCCTGGCCTTTTTTTTAACTATGTTAGTGAATTCACTATGACAAGTTCCTCTGGGACATAGTTTCATAGTTGTTCTTAGTCATGAATTCCTTCTATGTTAACATAGAAACCTTCTTTTGTCTAGACACAGAGGATGCTCTTTGTTCTGGATACTGTCCTGGATATAAATAGATCTTGGAGAGATCTCTATATTGACCAGTGATATATTTTACATTTGTATTAGGTCCCCCAAAGCCATCTTTTCTCTAAACTAAATAACCCTAGTTTTGCTTATTTTTCTAAGAAAACATTTTTAACTTAAGCCTAAGAAAACTTACAATGTATCCAATGTATAAGCCTGAACTACAATATTTTTGTTCAGAAATAATTTCAAGCATAAGATATACATCTTTAAATCAAAATGTCTCTGAATAAAAGAGAAGCCAGTCCTAATTTTTTACTGGTACTATTTGCAGTCTTTTTTAATTCAAGTTTTAAGTTAATTGCTGTCTGTATCTAATATCAAATCGTTAGAAACAGAACAACCAGAAAACTTCTGATTTTGCTTGGTAACACTTCTCTCATTAGAATTTTCTCTGTTTAAGGGCAATGTAGTATTACATGGTGCCCATTCAGATGATTGGTTGTCAAAGTAATACAGTGATTGCACAACATTGTGTGGAGACTCTGCCAGAGTGGTTCTCTATTCTGATTTACAAAGAGGTTTCTGAGTAGGTGACCCTTTGTCCCAACTCCATGACATAACCTTACAAAGTATATGGACATATTAGATGTTTTTGGCTAAGTGCAGGATGTAATAGACGGATAGAAGCTGAGATCTCTGATATACAGTTTTATATCATTTGGTGCTTTTTGATTACAAACCAGAGAAAATCTTAAAATTAAAAATAGAAAGTACTGCTAACCCCAGCCACATACACTGATTGACAGTTTGCTCTGTACACAAACTAATATAGGGAAACCTGTCAATCACCGTATGTAGGAGGGGTAAGCTGGAAATCTACTGTTTCTTTCGAAATCCTTTCAGTATTTTTTCTGCTTTTTACTCAGAAATCCTTCTTCAAATTCTATGAACCCATATATCACAGAGCTCAGCTTCTCTCCATCTATCATATAATCCTATATATCACAGAGCACAGCTTCTCTCCCTCTATCATAAAACCCTATATATCACAGAGCTCAGCTTCTCTCCCTCTATCATATAACCCTATATATTATAGAGCTCAGCTTCTCTCCCTCTATCATATAACCCTATATATCACAAAGCTCAGCTTCTCTCCTCTATCATATAACCCTATATATCACAGAGCTCAGCTTCTCTCCCTCTATTACATCCTGTTTTAAGATAGGGTAGGAAAAACCATCTGATAGGTTTGCTTTCAAAAGCCAGATATAATTGTATTTACTCTGCAATTATTAATAAAGCCAAAATAGCACTGTAACCACCTACAGTCTATAACCTCATTGGTAAACCCTTTATGTTCTGTTGGGTTATAATTCATGAAAACTGAATACACAGCAAAATAGATACAGTATTTGCATTCATTGCTTCTGCATCCATCCTCCTTCTCTGCCCTCCATATGTTCCAATCTTGTGCATACTGCTCAGTTAGCTACATTTATGTGCCTTCTGTATTAATTTGAATGTTTTCTACTCCTATTCATTTTTTATATATTGTCTATAATAACACAACATGGAAAACACCTCAAATATTTAGGGCCACATGTATGAACCTGTTTAGGTCTAAAACTCACTTTTTTGCCCATAGGTTACTATGGGCAAAAGAGTGAGTTTCAGACGTAAACAGTTTCATACATGTGGCCCTTAATGTTAAAAAATCTGTTTTTGCGAGACAATGTTGGAAAAAAAGCAAAGTTAAGACTAATAAAACATACAGGCAGAGATAGAATAGAGGAAGGATGCCCAAACCTAACCCCAAGTTAAATTTCTTGGCCATTCAGATATGTCAACTGAAAGGCTTAAGATTTATATCAAAACACTAATATGATTGCACTCCTAATACAAACGTTGTCATTAAAAATGTTCAAATTCAGTTCTTCTAACTGAACTTTGCCAATAGATTGATATCTTAAAGGGGCTTTCCTACCAAGTAAATTGATGTAGAAAGCTTGCAAGTTAAATAATAAATATTTTCATCATTCATTACTCATTGTTAAAAATCGGTATCCTTTATAGCTGCTACATCACCTTTCCTTTCATGCAGCTACTGTCAGTATATTTCCTGATTAGTAATCACACACATTCACTGCTGAGCGAGTGTTCAACCCCAGGTGCCCACCTTCTACTCCAGTTCTCTGTACTCCTTAGTAATTAGTCAGATACTGAAGATGAGTCCCAGACTGCTATCCTGTGAATGTTTTATTATGCAGTGAATTAAAGCGGAGCACTTTCTTGCAGATTGCCCCTTTCTACTAAGCTGTAGTCACCTAGCCAATCTGCATTCCTTAAGTTATCATCATACTGCTTGATTTTTTTGGTCTGTCTATTGGTATTTTTTCATCCTCCCTCAAAAAAAATGTGAAACCTCTATCAGGTATGTGCATTGAGAAAAATACATGTTTGGTTCCTGCACGGATTTCAATCTAGGATCATTATGCTGAAAGGCAGAAGTGCTAACCACTCAGCTACATTGTAGCTAATCATGGCTCTTGTGTTTTAGGCTGCTTGACTTTACATAAAAAAACCTTTGCTTGACTAAAGACTTGGGAGTGAGCACAATGAGGAAAAGGCATGGTGACATCAAGCCTGCTGGGTCACATGATATGCAGTTCAAACAAGTGTGTACTGCGAAAAAAATACACATATTTGGTTCCTGCAGGGATATGAAACCTAGGACTAGTGTTAAGCGATTACGTTGGCCATCGACATCGGTCGATGGTCAATAGTCGTCCATCATTGACAAGATATTCGATGGTCGTTGATAGATTATGACCGATGACCATTAAAGTCTATGGGAGAGCAACAACACCTTCATTCTTACACCCAAACAGGGCTGGAGAAGCTGGAATTAAATTCCACAACAGTCAAATGGATACGTGCTACATCTTAGGCAACACACTTAGGTTATAAAAGCCACAGAAAAAAAAAATCACAGACCATTCACTATCTCTGTCTTGTACCACAGCATGACCCTTAAACCTGCATGACCCATTTTAGTTTCACTGGACATAGGATATCCCTGTCCTTGGCCACAGCATGAGCCCCAAACCTGCAGGACACCAGATTAAAAGTGCCCGGAAAAAAAGGGTCTTTCAACCCCCATTTTGTTTTCCTGGACCAAATTTAATATACCCGTCCTGGGCCAAAGCCCCAGGGCCCCAAAAATGCATGACCCCAGATTAAAAAATGCCCGGGAAAAAGGAGTCCTTTTTAACCCCCATTTTTTTTTTTTTTTGGGGCATTTGGGCTGTCCCTGTCCCGGGTTAAACGTTTTTCCCCCCCGTTTTTGAGTGCCGGGGCAATTGAGCTTCAATTTGGGAAAAAACTTGTGGGGTTTAAAGCTCCTGTTCCACCCAGGGGCCCTTTTTCTTGGATTTTTTTTATTTTAAATCAAAAGTGCGGAGGAAATTGTCTCTGTATTTGTTCTCTTTTTCCGAGCTCCATTTCTCCTTTTCCCTTGAATAACCTACATCTGGGCAAGTTTTCCTGGACCTTTCCCCTTTTTTTAAAGGAATTTTTTGCTAGTAAAAAAGTTTTTTGGGGTTTTTAAAAAACCTTTTAAAATTTTGGTAAAAAGTTTTTTTTTTTTTTAATTTTTAAAAGGGGTTTCAAGGTTAAACGTTAAAATTTCAAAAAAAAAACACAAAATTTTTAAAGGAATAGGAGGAATCCCGGCCCCCTTTTTTGTTTCTTTCCTTTTTTTTTAATTTTTATTAATGGGGGTCCATTACAGGAAAAATGCCCAAAAATTAAAAGATTCCCTTGGGGAAAAACAAAATCTTTGTTCAAAAAAAATTTTTTTAAAGGCGTATATAGTCCTGTTTCCTGGAAAATTTAAAAAAAACCCTTTAGCCCCTTTGGGCATTGTGGGAAAAACAAATGTCTGTTTTGAAAAAAACATTTTTTTTTTTAATTTGGAACCCCGTAGATAGCTTTATGTCACAGGCCCCAAAAGCCCCCAAAAAATTTAAAACAAGACCATGAGCCCCTTTGGACCCAAATTTTGGGAAAAACATATGTTGTTTTGAAAAACAACATTTTTTTATAATTTGGACCTTTTAGCATTTAAAAAAGCAGCCAAAAAAAAGAACCCCCCAAAAAAAATTTAAAAAAATTTTGGGCCCTTTTTTTCTCCCGCCGCCCTTTTTTTCTAATTAAAAAATTGTGGGGGGAAAAAATGCCACTTAAAAGCCCATTTCTTTCCAAGGAAATGAAATTTTTGGGTTTTTATCTCCCCCAGCCAAAAATGACCCCCAAAAAATTTTTAAAAAATGGAAATTCTCAGCCCCTATTAAAAATTGTGAGGGAGAAATGCCCCTTTAAAAAGGCCCCATTTCTTTTTTCCCCAAAAGGACCATGATTTTAAAAGCTGTTTTCACAGGGAACATGGGCCCCAAAAAAAAATTTTAAATTTTGACTTCCCCAAACCCCCTATTAAAAATTTTGAGGGGGGAAATGCCCCTTAAAAAAACCAATTTCTTTTTCCAAAAAAAGGGGCCATAAATTTTAAACTGTATTTTCACAGAAATGACCTCAAAAAACCCTTGAACAATGCGAAAACTTCTAAAGTAAAGTGAAGTAATTTGGGAATTTCGTGTTGTCTGAAACCCTTTCTGTCTTTTACATTCCTTAAGCCAAAAAAAGCAAAAAAGAAAGTTGGGAAAAAAGAGAAAAAAAATTGCAAAATAAAAAAATAGATCATTTTAAAAAAAAAGTTTTCAAGAGGACCATTTCTGTTTTTAAGGGGAAAAAGGGGAAGTAGACCGGGGAACTAATCGGGGGACCTCGGCAAATTGGGGGGGCCAAACATCATCCCCAAAAAAAATCCATTGCCCTGGGTTAAACTTGAGAAAAAATCAAACGATCCAATTTTTTCTGTGGCAAAGCCGGGGTTTAAAGTTTGTCCCCGTAAAGGGGTTTTCCCCTGTGTGAAGGTCCCCTTAATTTAAATTGGGGGGCTTCTTGCCCCCGGGCCCGGAAAACCCAAAACACCCCCTTTTGACCCGGGCGAGCGAAAACTTTGGGGGCCAAATTTTGTTTTCATTTTTGGATAACCAGGGAAATCTTTTTGGGGGTCCCCCCCCGGGAAAACATTTCCCAAAAAACATCCCGGGGTTTTGGAGACGCAGATAGTGGTGCCCTTTTTCTTTTAAAGCCTGGGTTTCCCGTGTGTTGGGGGTTGGGGTGCCCTTTCAAATTTCATGCGTTGGGTAAGGTGGGTAAATAAAGATTGGGCCAACCCCGGTCAAACCCCTTAAAACTTCTGCCACCTTGCCTGCTGATGCTTGCCCGCTACGGCTTTTTCGGCAAATCTTACTGCTGGGCCGTCGCGGGTGTTGGTTAAAAACGTGGGCATTTGGGGAACCGTGGGTCCCGACGAAAAAGATGTCTCCAGGCAATCGATTCCCTTTTTGCATTCATCTTTTATTTTTCAAAAATTTTTGGTTTTTTATTTTGGGAATGGCCCCCAAAAACTTTAATCCTTAAGGGGGGATCATTTTGGAGGAAATGGAGCATTTCCCAAGGGACTCAATGTTTGGAAAATGGAGCCTTGATTTCCCCCTTTACTCTTGGGTCCCAGGGGAAAATAGCCAAAAAATTTATCTTCCTCTTTTTCCCCCCTCCCCCCTTTAAAAAATTTTGCCCCCAACCCCCTTTCCAAAGGCCCCCCGGCGTCCCCGGGAAAAAGGCGGTGTTAGGAATACCTTTATCCCTCTCCTCCATTCCCCCCCCCGGCCCCCCCAAAACTTTAACACCGCCCTGAAATTGCCTTTTAGTGATTTCACCCCCCGAGAGCTGATGCGTGGTTTCACTAGCCCTGGACCCGAACCACTGCCTAATGAAGGGCCAAAAAAAATTAGGAAACTGTCGGGCCTTTTGGTTTGACGGAGAGAAAAGGCTTTGGGGTCCCCCCTCCCCCTCTGTCGCTGGCCCCCGGGGGCCCGTTGTTTCCCGAGGTCCAAAAGGGCCGTTCACGAACTAAGATCACCACAATGCTCATGTGCAAGGGCATCGTCCGCATGACCATTTTTGGGGGCTTCTTAAAATGGCAAGGATGGGGGCAGAGCTCCCATTTTACCGGGCCCCCCACTTTTCGGGTGGTTTAACAACCCCCAGGTCCGCCAACCCCTGGCCCTTTTCAGGCAAAGTGTCCTTCCCTACTGCGTTTAATTTTGGGATTGCGCTGCTGCCCCAATCGTTGGAGCAATTGGGGAAAAGGGGGGAATTCCCGCGTGTTGCCCGTCAAACCCAAAGAGACGGTTGACGGGGGCCCCCAGGGCCCGATGCTGAAAGCTGAAAAGCAAACCAAGGCCGGGAAGAAGCAGGGTCCGGGGAAAAGGCCCGGGAAAATGCTAAACCCCAAAACCCTTTGAAACCCTTCCACAAACCCGGGAGTCCCCAAAGGGCCCCCCCGGGTAGGCTTTAAAAAAATTTCTGGCGACAAAAAGGGTTTAGGGCATGTGCCCCGGGGAAAGGGGTGTGTAAAACCTACCCCATCCCTTAAAGGGGGGCCAGCCCGATTTCGCCCCTTTATCGCCCACCCACCTTGGCCCCCCCAAAAAGGTTCTTGGGCAAACCCCCCCAGGGGTCCCCGGTCTCGTTTCCAAAAAGCCCTCCCCAAAACTCCTGACCCGTGTGTGGGCGGTTCCCCCAAGGGCAGATTAATTTCAACCGGCCCCGATTTCTCTTTGGGGACGTGATGCCCCCCCAGAAGGGCCTTGGGGGGGAAAAAAGGGCCCTTTAAACCCCTCCCTGGGTTTTTAAAAAGGCCCCTGCGCCGAGGGGCCCCGAGAGCCCGTAAACCCCCCCTGAACCACCCCGCCCCCAAAACCCCGTGGGGTGTCACAGGGGATATAAAACCCGGCCCTTTGGGCCCTGCCTTACCCAGTCCATGTGTTTGGTGGTCAGATGGACTTTTTTTTCCCCCGGGAAAAAGATGCCCGAAAACGCGTTTTTAAAATTTTTGATGCACTTTGGTGGGCCCAGGGGAGGGAGGCTTTTTGGCAAAGAAATTTCCCCCGCTTTGGCATTGGGGTTTTTGGGGGCAGGCAAGGGCCCTTTAAGTTGGGGGAACCCCCTCTGTGTCACCCAGACGGAAAGGGAAAAATTTTCCCCAAAGGGCCCAAAAACCTGGCAATGCCGGGCATTCAAAGGCTTTTTTGGCCCTTTTTTTTTGGGAAAGGTTTGGGTTTAAAATGTTTCTTTTTGCTCCCCAAAAATTTGGGAAAACAGAAAAAGGTGGGTGCCTTTGGAAAATGGCCACTGTAGGGTTCGCAGGCCTCAAAAAAAAGGGGGGGAGAAAGGGAGGAAAGGGCCGGGGCTTGGTGGTGCTGGTGGGGTTCCTCGGGCGACGGGGTGGAAGGCTGAAGCGTGAAGGGCCCCTTAATCCCCCGGGTCATGACCTCTGAGAGAAACCCCCTTGGGACATGGGAAAAAAAGGACCCCTTGGTGGGGCGGAAAGGGGGAAAGGAGGCGGGGACAGAGGGTGTGAAAAAGTGGTTGGAAAGGCCCCCCCCCCCCCCCCCCGGGTCCCCCCGGGCTGGTCTTTTTTTTGGCCCCCAAATGTTTTTCCCTTCCATTTTCAAAAATCAAAGCCCCTTCGCCCCGAATGTTACTAGGGCCCCCCTTTTTGGTTTTGGTGGTTAAACCCCCTTAGGTTCTTGCCTCAAATTAAAGCGTTTACGGCAAAAAGGCCCGGAAAATTTTTACATCGCTGGGTTTGAATAAAAAAAGGGGGCCCTTGCTCAAAAAAAGGCCCGGCTTGAGGGGTCCCGGACCTTTTCGCGGCCGAAAAGGAGGAGGGGGGTTTTCCCCTGGGCCCGGGGGTGGGGAAAAATAAATCCGCGGACTTCTGCCCACCGCCCCCCTTTCCCTTTTTTAGGGGGGAACCCTTTCTGACACTACCCCATCTCTTCTTTCCCCGTCAGTGAAAGAAGCGCTCGCAAGAAAAAATTTTGCCCGAAATGACCACGTTGGATCCCCAATTTTTTCTTCCATCATCATCCCAAAAACAGGTGGGAAAATTGGGCCCTCCCTGGAATTCCCCGCATCCCCGGAGCTGCGGGTTTCAAGAAAAAAGGGGGCTGAAGGCGTTGCCCCGAAAAAGCCGGGGAAATTTTTTTGGGTTGGGCTTCCCTGCCCCCTCTTTCCTCTGGCATCGTAAAAACCCGGGCGTCAAAGCAGGGGGGAAAAATCATCCTTTTGGCCTCTTGATTTTTTTTAACTTTTCCTTCTGCCCCAAAAACTTTTTTTCATCAAAGAGGTCTTTCAGGGAAAGGATTAAACCACAGTGGTGGGGACACGAGTTGAAAAATTTTTCTGTTTTATGTTGGATCGATGGGTGGTGTGGTTGTAGAAACCCATTGGGGCCGTGGGCTGGGAGGACCCGGGGAGGGAAGACTGCTGGATGCCCGGTTGCATTAACCTGAAGAAAAAGATTGGCAAAGCTTGGTCCGTTTTTTCCGGAGATTTTTTTCTTTTTTAGGCCACGGGCCCCAGCGATGCAGGGGCCCGACGGGCCTGCCCAAATGGCGATCCCCCTGGATGGGCTTTTTCGCCCGCCCCTGGGGAAAGGGGCACCTTCTTTGTACCCCCTAAACCCCCATGTGCTACCCCCTCTTTGCTCGCTTTCCACCTGAATTTCGGGTTTCCCTGTTCAAGAAAAATAAAAATTTTAGAAGGGGATGGGAAAAGTTTGGGAAAAAATTCTTATTAAAAGAAATTGGCCCCCCAAAACAAAAAAAGCCATTAAAATTCTCAAAAAGAAAAAATTACCCTCAAAAATTTTTAAAAACACAAAAAATTTTTTTTTGGGTTTTGGGGAAAAAATTCAAAATTTAACTGCAAAGTAGTCTATCAACAAAAACTTTTATGCCCAAAAATGAAAAAAAAAACCTTTCTTTAAATTTGGGGGTTCGGATAAAAAAAAGGTATTTTTTGGCCCCCTTTAATTTCACCTGTGGTGAATACCCAAAAATTTCTGTATTCAAATTTTTTAAATGCCGGTGCCCCAATGAAACAAAGCTGTAGGGGCGCCAAAGCCCGAAAAAAAAGTATTGAAATGGGATTCGGATAAAAAAGGTTATTTTTTGGGGAAACCCATCCAAATTTACCCGTGGTGATACAAAATTTTTTGTATTCACTTTAAAAACAAAGTAGCTCTATCAACAAAGCTGTACTGCCCAAAGTGAAAAAAAACGTATCTGGGAATTTTATTGGATAATAAAAAAGGGAATTTTTTTCACCCCAAACAATTTTCCCGTTTGGGGACTACAAAATTTTCTGTATTCCAAATTTTAAATGCAAAGTAGATCTTTTCAACAAACCGGCCTGACCAAAGTGAAAAAAAACAGTATCTGAAATGTATTCGGATAATTTAAAAAAAATTTTTGGCACCTTTTTAATTCAACCCGTTTGGGGGACTACAAAATTGCCGTATTCACATTTAAGTGCAAGGTGCCTCAATAACAAAGCTGTACTGCGCCAAAATGGGAAAAAAAACGTATCTGAAATGTTTGGGGTAATAAAGGTATTTTTGGGGACCCATCAACCTGTGCTGACTACAAAATTGCTGGATTCTAAATTTTAAATGCAAGGTGGATATCAACAAAATGGAATGGGCAAAATTTTAAAAAGAACACCTATTGAAAAGTATTTTCCGATAAAAAAAGTGGGGTTTTGCACCTAACAAAAAAAGACCTGCAGTTACTAGAAAAAATGTGTATCCCAATTTAAGTTTAGGCTGCCCAATATCCAGGGAAAAATTTCAATAGAAAAATTTTAATAATAAAGGTATTGCCAAATGCAAATTCTTCAAATAAGTCTTTGGGGAACTATATCAGTATTCTTTAAAAAGGGGTTGTCTTGGGTTTGCCCGCGGGGACACCCCCCCCCCCCCCCCACTTCCACCGTGTCTTTACATCGGTAGATGCTCCTTTAAAATTCTCTAAATAACTACATAAAATCTTCAACTCTCTGATCTAACTAAGTTGTAAGGATCACAGCTAACAGTAGAGCTTTCTCTGTGAAGAAACAGAAAAAATTTCGCTGAGCTGTTTGGACACAGGCAGGGGCGCACGTCCTACTGCTTGAGACGCTGACAGAACTGATCATAAAACAGGAAGGGCTGTTCTATGTAAAACGAGGTCATGTGATTTTTCAGCCAATGCAAACCGTACACATCCCAGTCATGACGTCGCACACATCTCGCCCTGCTCTATTCTGAAAAGCTGATTTGCTGGCCGCCAAAATGACAGGAAGCGCCGAAAATGGCGCAATTTAATAGATGATGCACAGATTTTAACCTAAATTATCACATGATCTAAAAAATTCGATCAACATAAAAACTGTGCCGATTTCAACTTTGTCGATAATAATCGCTCAACACTACTTATGGGGTGTGTGGCCGAATTAACACATCTACACGTGTAAAAAATAAATTTAAAAACTGCAGGGAGGGGTGTATGATGTATGTTATCACACTTGAAAAAAAGCAAAATGATAATAATGTAAAACTATAAATAAAACTTCCCTAAATAAATTCTGTAAACAAATGTCAGTTACCAAAAAATATACTAAATGACAGTCACTGTACAAAATAGCATAGTGCCACTTTGTGATCTGTGGGTCAAACAGGTTTAGGGGTCATTCTGCGGTACAGGACAGATATAGTCAATGTCCAAGTGAAACTAAAATGGTGGTTTAAAGATCCTTTTTCCGGCACTTTTTAAATCTGGGGGTCATCAGGTTTGGGGCTCATGCTGTGGCCCAGGACAGGTATAGTGAACGTCCAGTGAAACTAAAATGGTGGTTGAAAGACTCCTTTTTCCGTCACTTTTTAATCTGGGGGTCATGCAGGTTTGGGGCTCATGCTGTCGCCCAGGACAGGTATAGTCAATGTCCAGTGAAACTAAAATGGTGGTTCAAAGACTCCTTTTCCCAGCACTTTTTAATCTGTGGGTCAGACAGGTTTAATGGTCATTCTGTGGTACAGGACAGATAAAGTCAATGTCCAGTTCAACTAAAATGGTGGTTGAAAGACTCCTTTTTGCGGCACTTTTTAAATGTGGGGGTCATGCAGGTTGGGGCTCATGCTGTGGCCCAGGACAGGTATAGTCAAAAGTCCAGTGAAACTAAAATGGGTTGAAAGACTCCTTTTTCCAAACACTTTTATAATCTGGGGTGATGCAGGTTTGGGGCTCATGCTGCCTTCCAGGACAGGGATATTCAATGTCCAGTTCAAGTAAAATGATGGTTCAAATTCATACTGCCTTCTGGCACTTTTTAATTTGTGGGTGATGCAGGTTTAAGGGTCATGCTGTTTTTACAAGACAGGGATAGTGAATGGTCTGTGAGTTTTTTCTGTGGCTTTTATAACCTAAGTGTGTTGCCTAAGATGTAGCACGTATCCATTTGACTGTTGTGGATGTCAATTCCAGCTTCTCCAGCCCTGTTTGGGTGTAAGAATGAAGGTGTTATTGCTCTCCATCAGACTTTATGGTTCTTCGGCGATAATCCTATTTTCGACTTTCGGAAATTTAGTCTTGTTATTGCCGATATCGACTATCACCCGATGACGATAATCAACGTAATTGCTCATCACTAGCTGTAACATACATTTGTGTAACTAGACCAGGAAATGAAGACTGTAATTCTTGGTCAGGTGCGGGTTGGAACATGGGAACTCCATATATCCCAGAGGAAGCCATAACTCGGGTTAGTATGACGGGAAAGCCCCTCTCTAAAAGGATGACTATTTTAAAAAGAAATCATAAAGTAAGATGGAGACAATCCTGCAATCCTCATATGATAAATATAAATGAACCGTCACTCGAAGATAATATACTTATTAGGGTTGTATGTTCCAGGAAAAAAGTTCCAGCAAGGAACTTTTTGGCTAAGACCTATGCATGATCAGGAGACTACCGATATTGAGGATATTGAGGAAAAAAAGTCCCACAAAATCATCATTAACAAATCTAGATCTCCCCATGCTAAAAGACGCGATTTATGAGGAAATGATACAAACAGGATACACAGAAAGGGATGAATGGCTCAGTTGGATAGGATACACTGCACATCAAAAGAATAAAACGAATCGTATTGCATGTGCAACTGCCAGACCATATTTAGGAACTGTCCCAATCAGACTTTTGGAAGAAGATCACAAAGGCCTTCAATGCATTTTAGCTTTGTATAATGCTTCATACGCCCTGTGAGACAGTGACAGGCGGAGTGGTGGACGGAAGATAGGTTTCCCAAGAATGGCTTTCCTATGCGGCATGCTTAGGAAAAGGTTGGACCAGTGCGTGTCACCGAGTGGCTGGGCTCGGTGAAGGGAAGGCCGAAATTTGTGTGTGTTCAGTAGATACTGCATTGTAGGTATATGCGGTTCAGTTCAGCTTTATCCGGGGCGGCTTTTCTGGTGTAGTCAAAAGAGCGGGTGGGTGGCCACTCCCAAAGCAACCAGGGTGAGCTGGTGCAAGGCCTATAAAAGCCTGTGTCTGCAGGGCGGTCAGGGCTGCTGGTGGTTTGCTGGAGCCATTATGTAAGTAGCTCATGTATATGTGTATTGCAGCTTTTGCCCAGGGTCACTGAGTGTGTCCCTGGTATACGATAGGGATGATAATTCGTGTTATAGTTAGCGGCCCAGCCGGCCAGGTTTTGTTTATGTTTTATTGCCTGGAGTTATTAAGGGCGTATTTTGTTTTAGTTTATCTTATAAATAAACCAGGCACAGCTGGACTTGAACTTTACGCAGTGTGTCACTGTATCTGTCTTGTGAGCCCCAGCCTGCTACTGCTTATGGACGCTGATCCCTCACATTGGTGGAGTGATGCGGGCAGGACACGACTTAATAGAGACACACACACAGTTTCTTCAGCATTGAAAAACACCCAGTTGCAAGGGCAGTCCACCGTGGTGAAAAAGTGCCTGGGTCGTGCTAGAACCTTATGATCCCTGGATAAAAGCGGCAGATGGCAGCAGTCCGAGACCACCAAGATGGGATGAGCTTCGAAGCAGTGATTACCAAGCGAACTGTAGCCTCCAGTTGATGACCGCAAACTCCAGCAAAGGGGCACGATGAGGCCATGCGTGCTCAGGCAAGAATACCACTACTCCCTGGTATCTACTGATAGAGGCTTTAAACCGTCTCCCTACAGGAGGGGAGCAGCACTCAAACAAGCAGCTCCAAGAGCTGTCCTGGCGATGGAGCAAAGTGTGAAGAGGCGCCAAGCTCGCTTCCGCCGCGCAGTGCCCGCGGTAACAGGCATCTATGCAAAAGATGACCCTTATGATGATGTCGAGGCCTATATTAGGGTCTTCGTAGAGAGGTGGCCGAGCGGGCAGAAGTTGACAGGTGGCTAAGTGGGCTGAAGTTGTGGCGCCTTTTCTATACGGAGCTGAACCACCAGACGGAGTACTTTTGACCTCGGCGAGCAGGAGGCAGGGGTCTATGTTAAATTAAAGGGCGAGATCCTTGCTCGCCTGGGGGTAACACCAACGTGCGGGCGGCAGGGTACTTATAATGGACCTTCGTGACCACTTGCCGGGCCCGCTCACAGATGTACGACTGGTTCACCCTGGTGGAAGAAGTGGTTAAGCCGGAGGAGTCTACCACTGCGAAGATAGTGGAGGAAAGTGGTCGTGGACAAGTTACATACGCTCCCCTGCCCCCGGAGATCCAGCGCTGGGTTGGCAAGGGGACCCCAAAGACGCGGAGCAGTCGTTAACCTCGTTGAGAGGTATATATAACCACAGAGGATTACTCAAAGCGGGCCTCATGACGCCCCAACCCGGGGAACAAGAAGTCGCGGAGGGTCTGGTAAGACTGTCCCATTTCTGAGGGGGGTGAATAATGTTCCCAAGGGAGGTGGCCCCGAGGTGGAGATGGGTGGAGGAGAGGACAAATGTCCAGATGATGTGACGGTCAAGGGCGAGGCTCAAGCAGATACACAGCCACGTCTTATGTTGGCGGTGTGTGTGCCTGGACCTTATTGCTGCCTAACTGTCGCTGTCAGTAGGGAGCCAATGGAATGCGACTCGGCTAGGCGGAAGTCCCTGTTCGCAAGGCCGTTTGCTCAAGCAGAGTACTGCCCTTAGAGACTGACTATCAAATCTGTCAAGATCAATGTCAATGAATATCCATGGAGATAGAAGCTCTATTGGACTTGGGAGCTTGGTTACCTGCTGTTTATGCCAGCCTAGTAGACCATTACATCAGTCCCGGGGCGGGTTAATAGGGGTCCTGTTGCATCCTGGCGACACCAAGGAGTACCCCACAGCCCTTGTCATAAATAGCGACTTCTGTGGACACCCCCCTCTGTCCCACTGAAGTGGGGTTGGTCGGTGTGGTCTTTATTGCATACACGTGATTTGGGGAGAGAATTTCCCCCTGTATTTGGGACTTGTGGAATACAAAGGTCTCATGCAAGGTGATTAATTGTAATGATGTAATGCATGCCCTGTGTATGGTCCAGAACCGTTTGACCTGACACCACAGTCAGGCAAGAGGGGTGTCCCTAGAAAACTGGTGAGATTTTCCCCTAGCAGTTTTGGCAGGTGAGGCTGAGGAACAGGAAGTGGTGTCTGCTTTGCTCTGACCTGGAGGGTATCTCACGTGTAATTTTGGCGACAGCTCAGTTCAAGATCCCACACTAGTAAAAGCTAGGGGAGAATGTCAAGGTCTTAAATGGGGAACCTCAATATCCCAGGTACTACGGTGTTTCCCTCACATGGCTGTAATACAGGATCTTATTGTGATCAGGTGACAAAGTCCATGGGGATGGTGGTAGAACAATGGTAGTGCCACAGTCTTTTCGGGCGGATGGTCTTGGACCTTGCCCACAAGCATGTACTAGGGGGTAACCTGGCAGCGAAAAGACCAAGGATCGGATGGATCACTTCAAAGATTTTTTGGCAAGGGGTACATGGGGGACGTGATGCTTCGCGTACCTGTGAGTCATGCACCTGAGTGCAACTAACAGCTCCATGCCCCACTATCGGAGTCCTCTGTGCCGTTGACCATCTAGAGGTCCATTTGAGAGAATCTTGCAATGGACCTCGTCGGCCGATAGTAGTAAAGTCGGCTGAGGCCTTCAGTATATTATTGGTGGTGGTGGACTACGACAACGCTACCAAGAGGCCCATACCGTTGAGGAATACTCCTCAAAGCTGATTGGCCCGGGAACTTGTTACATCTGTTTTCCCGTTACCGGCATTCCAAAGGAGATCCTTACTTTTCAAGGGACTCCCCTTCTCTGTCAAAGAAGGTCACAAGGGGATATGCAAATTAACTTAATATTAAGCATTTGGCACGTCAGTGTAACACCCTCAACTGACGGCCTTGTGGAGAGGTTCAATAAGACGTGAAGAGTATGTTAAAGAGAGTAGGTCAGTAAGGATGGTAGGGGGACTGGGACTGTCTCGCATTATTCTAATGTTCTCAATCCGTGGAAGTTCCTCAGTCATCCACGGGTTTTTCACCCTTTGAGCTAGTCTATGGCGGCGACCCCGGGGTCTACTGGACATAGCCAAAAAACCTGGGTGCAAGGTCTACAACCCCACCGGACCGCGTAATAGAACACATCTCCCAAATGCAAGATAGGATTTCGGCAGTTATGCCCTTAGTCAGAGAACACATACAGCAGGCTCAGGAAGCTCAAGGCCGGTGTATGAATAGGTCGGCCAACAGTACGGAGGCTTCAAACCCGGGGGAATCGGGTGTTAGGTGTTGGTTCCTCTGTAGAAAGTATGTTCTGGCCAATGGCAAGGACATTATGAAAATTACTTGAAAAAGTAGGAGATAGGTTTAATTATAAAGTATACCAGCCGGTCAAAGCGGCAAGCCGGAAAAGAATATAAACATGTGAATTAATTTTAAGCCGTGATAGACAGGGAGACACTGATGCTGTAGCCACACCCCATAGAGGGGTTCCCACGAGGTTATGTGTAATCAGAGTCCCTGTCCAAAGTCACAGAAACAGGAGAACCCTGAGTTAATACAAAGTATACTGATGTGTTCTCAGAACTGCCAGGTCGTAATAAAGTCATAAAACATGGACATTGTCACCGAGCAGCGGTAAAGGTCAACATGAAAACCTTATCGAGTTACCAGAGGCTCGTAGGCGAGCAATATCTGAAGAGGTTAAGTAGATGTTGGACCTCGAGTGTGATTGTGGAGTACAGAGCGACGAATACTACATAGTTGTCGAGTTACAATCGTGCTCATCCCAAAACAGATGGCTCTTTTACGCTTCTGTAATGATTTTCGGAAGTGAATGATGTATCCAAGTTTGACGCTATACCAATTGCCGAGGGTGGATGACTAATTGTGAGACTGGGTCATGCTCAGGTATTTCTCCACCGCTCGACCTTACTAAGGGGTTACTGGAAGGTTCACTGACGACTAGGGCCAAGGAATAGGGACGGTTTCGCCTCCAGACGGACTGTTCTCTATTATGTATGGCCTACAGTTTGGTTTGCATGGGTCTCAGCCTACCTTCCAAAGGTTGATGGTTCGTCCTTAAGCCATCGTCGTTATGCTTCAGGCATACTTAGACGAACATTATAATATTTAGTGAGGACTGGACAGCCGATTACCTAAAGTCAGGCATTATTGGTGAGAGGCTACTTAAATCATTAGAGAAGCAGGGTACAGCTAAGACCCTAAGAAGTTGCGCCTTGGGTCTAGAAGAAGCCCGTTAACATGGGATACTTATAGGTAGGGGCATTATAAAAACCGCAGGTAAATAAGGTAGAGGCGATTCAGGGATGGCCACAACCCACAACCAAAGGGCAGGTTAGGGCCTTTCTGGGTATTGCGGGTTATTATTCGCCAGATTATCCCAAATTTTGCGAGTATAGCAGCCCCCACTAACAGACCTGACGAAAATAGCAAGTCTGTCATGGTGGCTTGGAACCCAGAGGCAGAGAGGGCATTTCAGGTGTTAAAGCTGGCTCTGTGTAAAAAGCGGTCCTGATTACCCGACTTGAGAAAGAGTTTGTCGTACGACAGGATGCTCTGATGTGGGGACTGGGTGCAGTGCTTTCCACAGGGGTAGACGGGTGAAGAGCACCAGTAAAGTATTTAAGCAGGAAAACTCCACCCGCAGAGAGGAAACTATAGTATTGTGGAAAGGTGAGTGGTTTGGCCATTCAAATGGGCCCTGGAAGTCCTCAAAGTATTATGTTGTTAGGACGCCACTTTCGGCTAATAACAGGGGACCACGCTCCTTAACTTGGATGTCCCAAGCTAAAGGAGCGAAATGCAAGAGTCTACCAGATGGTTCATGACACTGACAAAAATTTTAGTTTCTCTGTGGAGCCACTGGGCAGGGAAACTACAGGGCAATGCTGATGCACTGTCTAGGGCATTGTTGGTTGGGCTAAGTGTGTCCGACACCCCACAGGCTCGAACAGGAGGGGGGAGGGTATGTGAGACAGTAACATGGCGGCGAATGTGGTGGACGGAGATTGTTTCCACAAGAATGCTTGTCCTATGCGGGCCTTAGGAAGGTTTGGTACCAGTGCGTCGTCACGAGTGGCCTGGGTCGGTGAAGGGAAGCCGACAGTTGTGGTGTGTAGTAGTTAATGAATGTAGTATATGCGGGTTCCAGTCAGCTTTATCAGGGTCGGCTTTTCTGGAGTGGTCAAAAGAGAGGGTGGAGTGGCCACCTCCCACGCACCAGGTGAGGCTGGTGCAAGGCACTATAAAGCCTGAGTCTGCAGGCCGGTCCAGGGCTGCTGGTGGTTTGGATGGAGCATATTGTAAGTAGCTCATGCTATGTGCTATTTGCAGCTTTGTACCCAGGGTCACTGAGTGCGTCCAATGGTATAGAGTAGGATTATATTCGTGATATAGATAGCGCCCAGCCGGGAAGGTTTTGATTTTGTTTTATGGCCTGGAGTTAGGCCGTATTTATTGGTTACGTTTATCATATAAATAAACCCAGCCAACGCATGGACTTGAACTTTACGCAGTGTGTCACTGTCTCTGTCTGTGGAAGCCCAGCCTGCTACCTGCTCTGGACGCTGATCCCTCACAGCCCCTACAGATAATGATTTATGTACTACTGGATCAAAACTGCAAGCCCCGGCAAGGCTCCTCATATTTTGCGAGTCCCTACACTAACAGTTTACACAAAAAACACTGAAAAAATGGGACATTTATTATTCTAAATACAGACACAGTTTATCATCTAATTGATCCCCCAGTGGAGGGGTGTGTGGGATACTGCTCAGCTGTGCTTGTTATCTTTCCCAAGTAGCATGGGGGGCCAGTGTTGCCTCCTACTGGGCTCAGTCTTAAGTCCAGCTATTAAGCTGTGAGTATGGCCTGGTTCTGTGTTTTTGTGTAATTAATGTCCCATTTTTTCTGTGTTTTTCCTGTAAATTGTTAGTGTAGGGACGTGCAAGATATGAGGAGGCTTACTTGTGTACCGTGGCCACTGTATCAACTAATACCTCATATATGAAATTTTTCCAGTATGTCATTTTTTTGCCCAAAAGTACTGGAGAACAGGGGGTGTCAGGTGGGAGCCATGCTAGATAGTAGGCCTTTACCCTGGTAGCTGGGGAAGCTATGAAGTGATGTTAGGGACCAGACTGTCTAGGATTTTCTGTTGTACTCTTTATGGGATTGCTTGAGCTGTACAACAATCAAAATAAACTGGTTTTGGGAAGTTTAAATGAAAAACCCTCTACTTAGGGCTGAAATTGTTGGTGTGCCTGCTGCTGTTAGCCTGTCTATCGCATAAGACAGCGATCCTGTAAGCTAATCTTTTCACAATGCCTACTACTGAGGTCAGCTATTATATCTCAGGGGCTGAGTCATGGAGCTCGCAATTTCTAAAGTTTTAAGTAAGATAGATTTTATACTTAAAAATAAACATGTGAAGAAATGGATGAGTAAGAGCTATTATCTGCTTAGACCTATTACAAAAGATCTATTAGACCCTGTGAAACAAAAATGGCAGGAATAGGTCTAGTTACTGAGGAAAAAAGGAATTTATATTTAAAAGCAGGAAAAAAAGATACTCCGTATATTTCTTAAAGTAGCCTATGGTTTTACATCGTTCAGACTACATTCATAAAAAATTACAAAATATTAAAGTTTGGTAGACGGATTTATGTCCAAAAACTTTGACATATAGGCAATGTAATCCTTCTTTTATGCTCTAAATTTAGTAGATGTAGTAGTGCTTGAAGGACTCTAGACATTGTAATGAACAAATATCAGAATAAGGTACCAGAAGATCGTATGTTTTGCTTTTTTTGAGTAACTATAAATCTGCCTGTGAACAAATAGCAAAAGCTAAGTTAAATAAAGCTAGGAAAATTATACTGCAGCAATGGATCTTACTATAAATGTATGGAACATTAATGAATAATCAAGTTTATATGGATATAATAGCTATAGTAATGGTGCTATGTAGCATAATTGAATTTTAAGTCCAGGGGCATGGATAAATAATATGCACACTAATAAAATAAATAAAAATAATTTTTGATGGCCTTTTTAGATTAGATCTATGAGTCTTCTAGTTATTCGAATGCCACCCTTTCCAAATTAGCTGATGAACATAGTACTACTACTACCAGAAAGCCATTTAAAAAATAAAAATCATGCAAATACATATAGAGCTCTCTAGTGGCATTCCACAGACAGGCTGTATTGTCCACCAGTTTTGGGTGGCATGTTGCCATTATGTTAGGCAAATCATCTCAGTAAGTACAGAGTGGTGGAGACAGGCAAACAGCGGCAATGTTAAAATGGAGAGGAATTAGTGAAATATAAATTTCTGGACCTGAGAGCGTTAATTACATTATCTGAGAAAACATTTGTTTTCTCAATAAAATAGTTAACCAGTTTCTGTTGTTTCTTTAGTCATTATTTTTTTTTATTTTTCCATTGACCCAGTAGTTTCTGGCGTTGTTTTTTGTGTGATAAGTTGTATATTTTAATTGCCACGTAAAATACCATTTAACATAGTGGGAAAATTCTTGTGGGATGAAAGAAAACAAAATAAAATGGCACCATTGTTTTGTGGGTTTCATTCTTAAAAACCAAAGAAGATTTTAGCAAGTCTAACCCATGTGTGAGATATATAGCCATTGACGAGCCTGTGAGTGCTGTTCCTGCCAGCAAAGCAGTACAAATTCCAAAGAAGCTCTAAGGTTAGAGTAACAATGATCCAGTGGCGTCTAACAGCAAATACTATAGGCCACATCTATGAAAACTGTCTAGGTCTAAAATTCACTTTGTTGCTCATAGCAACCAATTAGAGTGCCAATTCCATTTTTCCAGAGGACTATATGAAATGAAAGGTGTGCTCTGATTGGTCGCTATGAGTGAGTTTTGGACCTAGACAGTTTTCATACATGGCCCTTTATTCCATATGCTTGTCACTGACAGAGGATAAAAAGTGTGTGTAGCGTTGGCTGGCGTGTTTCAGTTTTGTCTGAAGCCTTGTTCACAGCAAAGAATACTCTTATTGTGTGTTGTCATTTTTTTATGGCTATCATTCTAGGTACATGCAACTTTTTCATCATCTTTTATTTCATTTGTTTCTAGAAAGCATGGTGCCTTTCAAAACATAATTCTAACATTAGGTATTTCTCTTATGGTGTTCACCATGTGGGATAAATAATAACATATTTCAAAACTTTAGATTTTTATGGAGGTGGGGATACTAATTATGCAAATTAGTTTTTTTAGATAGTGCACTTGTATGATATTTTGTTGAAAACTTTCAATTCCTAGTCCTACTGGGCAGTTGTAAATCCCTGGGACTGAAGGAAGAACACTGTTGATTTTGTCTTACGGTTCTTCCACCAGACCGCGTTTCACAGGTATTCGCTAGAAACATTTCAGTTTCTAATCCTAGTTGGCTGTAGGAAATAGAGGGATTTAAGAATAGCTATCATTTGCCATCTTTTAATAAGAGACTGTCAAAAACTCTTCCATACCTTCTTAAATTTTTATCTTTCTGAACATGGAGCGAAATACAGGTGGTAAGTGAGCAAAGAGGGGTGTAGGACATGGAGGTAGAGGTACGAGAGAAGGTGCTCCTTCCAGTGCTGGCAAGCCAGCGGATCGTCAGTTGCAGGACCGTCAGGCCTGTCATCGCTGGGTCCCTGTGAATCTCAGTAACGAACAGCGTCGCCAATCTGTTCTTCAGTGGTTAATGCAACCTGAATTCAGCAGTCTTACCTCCTCGTCCTCCCAGTCACGGCCACAAATGTCGTCATCAGCATCGTCAGCATCCATCCAACATGAAGCGAAGGCAACCCAAATGTCAACTTGTGTACCCACCACTGTGGATAATCCATTTTCTGAAGACCTCTTTGATGACAAAATACGGTAGGGGTCAGAAGGCATTTCCAAAGATCAAGAGGCCAAAAAGGATGATTTTGTCTGCTCTGACGCCCAATCGCTGATGCCATCAGAGGAGGAGAAGGAAGCCGATCAATCGGCAAAAAACCCGGGCGGTCAGCAAAATCTTGCAGTGCCTGTTGCTTGTAGCCCGCAGCTCCAGGATGCAGAATGTCAGGACGAGAAAGTCACCTGTGTTGATGATGATGACGAAATTGCGGATCCAACGTTGTCTTTTCAGCAGAATTTGCTTTCGAGCGCTTCATCACTGGACGAGGAGGAAGACGATGGGGTAGTGTCAGTACGGCTCCCGCCTCCAAAAAGGGAAAGGGCGGTCGCACAAGTCCGCTGAGATTATTCCACCAGTCACGATCAGCGGAAACACCGCTCCTCACTCATCGTCGTCGAAAAGGTCCAGGACCTCTCAAGCCTGTGCCTTTTTCGAGCAAGCCTCTGATTCACCCAGCGATGTCATATGCTGCCTTTGCCGTAAACGCATCAGTAGAGGAAAGAATCTTAGGTGTTTAACCACCACCAACATGTCTATTCACATGCAGCAAATGCATGAGTTGAAATGAACACTTGGCCAAAAAAGGCCACACCGATGCTGGGCTTCCAACCACTGTCACACCCTCTGTCTCCACCTTCTCCTCCGCCACCACCAAGCGTTCCTCAGCTGCCCATGTCTCTCAGAGTCATGATCAAGGATCAGCCTCCGCTTCAGCCTCCACCGTCGCCCAAGTACCACCAGCACCAGAGACCCATCCTACCCCTTCTCCTTCCACCAGTTTGACGAACTGCATGCCGTACAGCAGCCAGTCTAGCAGCCAGCCTTCTGTCTACCAGGTTTGGGAGCAGAAGAAACACTTTAACCCAAACCATCCCAAAGCCAAAAGCCTGAATGTCGGCATTTGCAGGGTTTTGGCCTTGGAAATGTTGCCTTTCCGTCTGATGGACACAGATGGGGTCCATCACATCATGGCCCTTGCCTGCCCCCAATACCAGAGCCGAGCAGGCATTTCTTTTCCAGAAAAGCCGTCCCTGCCCTGGCCAGCCACATTTCCTCTAAAATTTCAAGCGCGTTGTCTGCATCTGTGTCCGGCAAAGTCCATCTGACCACCGACACATGGACTAGTAAGCACGGCCAAGGCCGCTATATCTCTGTGACAGCTCACTGGGTGAGCTGGGTGGATGTCTCTGGTGGTAACGGTGGCTCTCAGGCTCGGCGCACGCTCTTCAAAACCGCAGGGATGGTGCAGGGCTCTTTCCCCCAAGGTCCTCTGGTGGCATCACGTGCCCATAGAAACCAGGCCGTGTTGAAATTAATCTGTCTTGGAGACCGTCAACACACAGGTCAGGAGCTGTGGACGGCTCTTCGCAACGAGACCGAGCGCTGGCTGGGTGACAAGAACCTTGTGCCATGGAAGGTGGTGTGTGATAATGGTCGAAATCTGCTGGCCGCCCTTAAGATTGGTAGGCTGGAGCACATCCCTTGCCTGGTACACGTCATGAACCTCATCGTTCAGAAATTTCTAAAGCGCTACCCGGGTCTGCAATGCCTGCTGAGGAAGGTTCGAGGCTCACACTTCCGCCGTTCGCACCCTGCTTCGTCCCGCCTGGCTGCGTTGCAGTGTCAGCTCGGCCGCCCCGTCAACCGTCTCATTGTTGACGTGGCAACACGCTGGAATTCCACCCTCCACATGCTCCAATGCCCTTGTCAGCATGAGCATTGTGTTGATCTTAGTTCTGGAACAATCGTTGGACACTCTGAAACATCAGGTCCCACCAGCGACGGAGGAGGAGACGCACACACATGCGGGCATGGAGCCTTTCTCTCCGTCGACTCCAGAAGGCCCGACAGTTTCACAACTTTATCGGTCTTCATTAGACAGTGGTTCGGGGTCCAGGGCTAGTGCAAGGCGGCGCCTCAGCTCTCAGGGTGCATCATCTGAGGCAAGTCAGGGCTGTGTTGAAGCTGTGCCGGAGGAAGCGGAGGAGGAGGATGAGGTATTCCTGGACATCGACGTTACCGATGTCCCTGCCTTGGAAAGAGGTTGGCACGGATTTGAGGCGGAGGAGGAAGATGAGGAAGATCAGTTTGCTAGTGCCCCTCGACCCAGAGGCTTGGGAAATCAAGGCTCCATCTCTCACATGAGTGCTTGGATGCTCCATTTCCTCCAACATGATCCTCGAATTAAGGAAATCAAAATGAACAACAGTTACTGGGTGGCCTCCCTCCTCGATCCCCAGTACAAAGCAAAACTCAGTACTTTCTTTCCACCCACCCAAATAGAGAGTAAAATGCAGGAATTGGAGACCATGCTGATTGATCAACTGGAGACATCTGTTGTGTCTGCTTCACATTCTTCATATGTCACGGTGGAACAACGTCAGCAATGTGACAGCAGTAGAGTGCCAAGTAGCCATAGCGGAAGCAGCAGAAGCAGGCATTGTAGCAGAAGTCTAATGAGTGATCTCTGGCAATCTTTATTTACCACCTCACCAACGCATGTAATGCAGGGCACACATACAACACACAGAGACCGGTTTAAGATCATGGTGCACGACTATCTGCGTCTCAACACCAATGTTTTTGGATATGTTCCGGACCCAATCGACTTCTGGGTATCCAAAATGGATGAATGGCCCGAGCTCGCTGGCCACGCCATAGAGGTGTTGTCCTGCCCAGCAGCCAGCGTCATATCTGAGCGGACCTTCAGCACAGCTGGAGGAGTCATTACAGACAAACGCATCCGGCTTTCCACAGATAATGTGGATCGTTTGACTTTCATCAAGATGAATAAGGCATGGATCTCTGATGATGTTGTGGCCCCAATTGCCGAGGTCACCGATTAGTTGCCGGTCTACTTCACATTCCTCTTCCAAAAGAAATGGTCCTCTTGAAAACTTTTTTTTAAAATGATAATTTCTTACTGCAATTTTTATTCTCAGTTCCCAAAAGTTCATTTTGCTGGTTTTGCGGTGAGGAGACTGTAAAAGACACCAATTGTACAAGATTTCATGAAAAAAACATATTCCATTTACTCACTTCATCTTTAGAATTTTTCGCATTGTCAATGGTTTTGGGGTCATGGTGCTGTGAGATACAGCTATAATCATGGTCCTTTGGAACAGAAATGTGGCTTCTAAGTGGCATTTCTCCCTCACAATTTTTAACAGTGGCTGAGAAGTCATTTTTATAATTTTTTGGGGTCATGCTGCTTTGAAATGCAGCAATACTACAGGTCCTATTATAAAAAATGTGGTTTCTAACAGACATTTGTTCTTCACAATTGTCAACAGTGGCCAAAGGGTCTTGTTTTGAATTTTTGGGGGCATGTTGCTTTGAAATGCAGCTATACTACAAGTCCTATTATAAAAAATGTGGTTTCTAACAGACATTGGTGTTGTCAACAGTGGCCAAACGGTCATGTTTTGAATTTTTGGGGGGTGTTGCTGTGAAATGCAGCTATACTACAGGCCCTATTATAAAAAATGTGGTTTCTAACAGACATTTGTTCTTCAAAATTGTCAACAGTGGCTCAAGGGTCATGTATTGAATTTTTGGTGGCATATTGCTGTGAAATGCAGATATACTACAGGTCCTATTATAAAAATGTGGTTTCTAACAGAAATTTGTTCTTCACAATTGTCAAGAGTGGCTCAAGGGTGATGTTTTGAAATTTATGGGGCATGGTGCTGTCAAAAACAGGAATAGGTAGGACACTGTTAATGGACATATATTGCAAAATTACTTGTTTTTGCGAGATCTTTAACATAGCTATCAATCCCTGTAGTGAGACAACCCGTTTAATGCAATTAAAACAAAGAGAAACAAAGACGTGGTGGGATTCCATCCTATTTTAAAAATGTGTTTTCTAGAATTAAACTACTAAAAAACTTGCATGTACAAAATAACTGGTACAAATATTCCTCTGAATTGTACAAAGGAGGTACAGGAAGACTTGACCAGATGTAGATTATTCAGGGGACATGGAGTATGGAGCACGGACAGAGAACAAAGAACAGAGACAATTTCCTCCAGCACGTTGAGTAAAATGAGAAAAAGAATGCCAAGAAAAAGGGCACCTGGGTGGAACAGGACAACCACCAGTATTTCCAAGTGAAGCTCAATTTGTCCGCACTCATACCGAGGGGCAAGCGCTATCCAGGTCCTGACTGTGTACTGAGGAAGGCTGGAGGTCTTACCTCACACTTCCGCTTCCGCACTCTGCTTCAGCACGATTGTTTTCATTGCTGCGTCATAAGGGCATTTTTACTGTGTTAATAGATGCCAGTCTGGGCTCTCACCGCACCCACTATAACTCCGGCCCTGGCAGCTGAACCTGCGTGTTAATAGATGACAGACGCTAGCCTGGGCTCTCACCGCACCCACTGTAAGTCTGGCCCTGGCAGCTGGACCTCCGTGTTAACAGATGACTGACGGCAGCACTGGCTCTCACCGTTAGGGGCAATCAGGAGAACTTCAAATTTCTCTAAAAAATCAGATTTTGAAAAAGGTGATTTCTGTGAGGTTAAGTAGTGTCAAAAAGGGCTCCAGGGCTGGACACAAATTGCACAATTTGAGGCTTAAAATTTTCTGGGGCTTGGGTCACTATGGAGTCGCATCATTTGATCTCCAGGGGAGTCTGTCCCTAATCACTGAAGAAGGATTTGGAGGAAAAATGAAACCATTGAATTGATTGGCTGAATCAGTCTCAGAAGCCAGGAGAGCAAATGTCTTCTCAACTAAGAAGTGTTTTGGGGATGATTAGGACATTTGTATTACTTATGGTGTGTGCGAACAAATTAACACATATACATGTGTAAAAAATACCTTTAAAAGCTGAAGGGAAGGGAGTATGTGGTATGTTATCACACTTGAAAAAAAGCAAAATGATAATAATGTAAAACTATAAATAAAACTTCCCTAAATAAATTCTGTAAACAAATGTCAGTTACCAAAAAATATACTAAATGACAGTCACTGTACAAAATAGCATAGTGTCACTTTGTGATCTGTGGGTCAAACAAGTTTAAGAGTCATGCTGTGGTACCGGACAGGTATAGTCAGTGTCCAGTTCAACTAAAATGGTGGTTCAAAGACTCCTTTTTCTGGCACTTTTTAAATCTGGGGTCATGCAGGTTTGGAGCTCATGCTGTGGCTCAGGACAGGGATAGTCTATGTCCAGTGAAACTAAAATGGTGGTTGAAAGACTCCTTTTTCTGGCAATTTTAATCTGTAGGTCAGACAGGTTTAAGGGTCATGCTGTGGCCCAGGACAGGTATAGTCAATGTCAGTTCAACTAAAATGGTGGTTCAAAGACTCCTTTTTCAGGCACTTTTTAAATCTGGGGGTCATGCAGGTTTGGGGCTCATGCTGTGGCCCAGGACAGGTATAGTCAATGTCCAGTTCAACTAAAATGGTGGTTCAAAGACTCCTTTTTCTGGCACTTTTTAATCTGTGGGTCAGACAGGTTTAATGGTCATGCTGCGGTCCAGGACAGATATAGTCAGTGTGCAGTTCAACTAAAATGGTCGTTCAAGTAATACTGCCTTCTGTCACTTTTTAATTTGTGGGTCATGAAGGTTTAAGGGTCATGCTGTGGTACAGGACAGGGATAGTGAATAGTCTGTCAGTTTTTTTTCTGTGACTCTTGTTGCCTAATTGTGTTGCCTAAGATGTAGCACGTATCCATTTTACTGTTGTGGATGTTAATTCCAGCTTCTCCTCCCCTGTTTGGGTGTAAGAATGAAGGTTGTTCCTCTCCCATAGACTTTAATGGTCATCTGCGATTATCTATTATCGGATATCGGCATGATAATTGACTATATCGACTATCGATCCGATGACGATAGTTGACGCAATCGCTCATCACTAGTTAAATATCACTGCATCCTGGGCCTCTAAGCAGTTCTCTACCATTCATCAGGCTAGTCTGTTTATCTTCATATGCTTTTGTTTAGAACAGGTTAAGCCACTGACAAGGGGAGGTGACAGACTTAAAAACATTATTACATAGGGAGGTATTCTGGATCTGGTGCCTGAATACTCGTTATTCAAAGGGGATGAATTTTCGAAATCACCTTTTGTATATCTATTAGATAATATGTTTTTTTTCTAATTCTAATCTTAGAGTTTATTGGTAACACTCATGGCAGGTGTTTCCAGCTATTTTGATTGGTTTCTGATTGCTTTTAATCATGCACACCTCTGTATCTGAACATACTACAACTAAGAGAACACTTCCCAAAACGCGTCAGTTTTGCCACTTAGATCACATGAGGTAATTATGTTTTAAGGGATGTAAAATAAAACATTTTGGATTTTAAAGAGCGCTGACCACAAGACCTTCATTGGTTAAAACCCTGCAATAACAAATTTAAATTTGCTAAAAAACAACAAATGAAAATTAGACATTGCTTTTGAATTGTGGTTTAACCGAAAAGATTAAAAAAAAAAAAAAAACTATAGAAACTGGTCTGGACAAAAAAAATGGTAGTCACAAACTTTAGAGTTTTGACTTTTCACTGCAAAAAAATTATTTCTGTGATTCTAAATGCAACTTCTGCCTCTGTCCATTGATATCTTGGCCCACTCCTTGTGAACAAAATGCTCCAGCTATCTCAGTTGTGAAAGTGCCTTCTCCAGACTGCATGTTTTAACTCCTTCCACTGATATTCAATAGAATTTACATCATGGCTCATATCAGCTACTTCAGAATAGTCCAATGCTTTGCTTTCTTGGAAGTTTTTTAGCCATGTGTTTTGGGTCATTATCCTATTGGAGGATCTATAACCTGAAACTGAGACCCTGTCCATCCCATTAGACAGTGATCCCATAAGATAATCTCTTCACATTGCCTACTACTGAGGTCAGCTATTATATCTCAGGAGCTGAGTCATGGAGTCAAATTCTACAGTTTAAGTCAGACAGATTTTATACTGGACAGCACATTTTACAGAATGCTGTGATATTCTCTGAGATTCTATTGTAAACTGTGCTAGATGCACTAAAGATGCCCAAAACATAACAGGCTTCCACAATATTTCACAGTACAATGTCCTTCCTATGCCTTATTTTTGCATCTGTAAACAAAGAGCTGATATAACCAAGAAAAAATTCCAGTTTCATCTCATCTGTTCAAAGGACATTCTTCTAGAAGCCATGTGGCTTGTCAATATGCATTTTGGCAAATTTAATTTTTACTTTCTTATCATTTGCTTTCAACAGTGGTTTACTCTTCAGTCGTCTTCCAGTAAGTCTACTTTGGTAGCGAAAGATGAGATAGTGAAAGATGATGCAATCTGACACTGATGTACCTTGACCCTGTATTTTACTTCTAATCTCTTTGGAAGTTGTTGTGACCTCTTAGGTTACCATTTGTATTATCCATCTCTTCAATTTGTCATCAATTTTCCTCTTGCAGCTATGTCCAGAGACATGTGCTACAGTCCTATAGAACTTAAACTTCTGAATAATATATGCAGCTGTAGTAACAGGAATATCCAGCTAATTGAAGATGGTCTTTTAGCCTTTACCTTTAATATGTTCACCTATAATTTTATTTCTCATCATCTGATTAAACTAACAAGTTTGGTCCATATTCATTATGGCATACACCATGAGATCAAACAGGACATGACTGCGTTTTGATCTTCAAATTAGCAGACTGACTGATTACAAGTTTGACGGCATTTGTGATGCTAACTAAAGGACACCGTTTAACATATTCCTATTTTCAAATTATTTTCAATCTTCTCTAGGGTAAACATCATTTTTTTTCATGCCAATGCCATTTTGCCATTTTCATTTGATCCACAATTCAAAAGCAATGTCTGATTTTCATTAGTTGATTCTTTAAAAAAAAAAATATGTTTATTAAAGATTTTCACTGTAAACATAGGAAAAAGTAAATACAGGCATCAATCATGAACATTACCATATATACTTTAGTTAATATATGAGGAGTACAAACAACTAGATTCCAGAAACAATTAAAGATGTTTGATGGCCTGAACGTACATGCAATTCTCCGTCGGGAGTACATAGCATTAGTATTAAACCAATAAAAAGATCATGTAACCATTTAACTATTTAACTTTGAAAGAAAGAGAAAACAGAGTGAACCATACTCTGGGTCTAACCAATCCACCACTACAAATTACACTTATTATGTAACATTTTGAAAGTAAGTCGCCTGGTCTCCTTGGCATTGTTATAGTCAGGTAGAGAGGTAAAGATAATGTCAAAGTACGCCGACGTTTTTGAAGAACGCCCAGGACCAGGGTTACCACTAGCCTATTGATCTATCCTCACCCACCCCTCCCCCAAGGTCCCTGCTAGTTCGCCCTCCTGGTACCACTTAGTTAATGTAAATGGAGTTTTCAGCAATCGAATTTCGTATTTATTTAAGAAGATCACTATGAAAGGGGACCATTGTTTGAAAAAGGGCTCCGTCCGGGTCTCTTTGGCAAGTTCTACCTCTTTCCTCTCCATGTTAAAGTAGTGTTTCACCAGTCCCCACACCACCCCCACCTCCGGTATTTTGTCATCTAACCAATGGTTTAACAGTTCTCTTAGCCGCTACTAAGGTTATGTGCAGTAAATTATGGTATTTATCTATCTGCGAGAGATCATGGAACAAGTATGTTTTCGCGGAGAGAGGGCAGGAGATGCCCCACCTCCGCCTCAAAGCATCATATAGCTGTGCCCAAAAGATTTGGGAGTCAAGACATTTCCAGAGTCCATGGATCAGATCTGACTTTGGCAATCTACATTTAGGGCAGGCCACTTTATGTTGTGGGGCCAGAGGGTGTGGTGGGATGTTAAAGGTATATATTGCGTGATGAATGAAGCGGAAGTGGGTCTCTCTCCATCTCTCGCAAATAATTGCTTTAGTTAGTCTATTCCAGCCCTCCAGGATAATTTGTGATAGACCCATATTTGGGAATTCCGTTTCCCATTTTGAGAACAGAGTGCTCTCCCTCTCCTGAGTGTCTAAGTTACGTATTTTGCTATATAGACTAGACAAGGAATGTAGGCTGGAGGGGGTACCTATAAGATCGTCAAACGAGTTACTGTAACAGTCTCTTCTTAACTGTACTACCCTTGCTTTTAGAAAGCCTACAACCTGGCCATAGACAAGGAAATGTGAATTAGGGAGCTTGTAGAGGTGCTGAAGCTCGGACAGGGAAAGATAGGAGTTTCGCGCTGGGCACAACAAGTGGCCCACATTTGTAATTCCCAGGCTTGCCCACTGACTGAGTTGTTTATTATTCAGGCCTTGTGGAAATTCCGGGTGTCCTATCAAGGGCATATGTTTATTGAGCATAGCAGGTAAGCCGAACAATTTGCGGCAGATTTTCCAGGTGGCTATTGTATCTCTCATGAGGATACAGGATCTGATGTCCTGAGGTATAGCGGCAAATTTAGTATGCAACAGAGCAGACAGGCTCCAAGGAGCGGCAATAAGGGCCTCCAAATCCGTATTAGAATAATACGAAGTATTTTTTAACCAATCAAGGCAATGTCGCATGTTGCAAGCTAAGTTGTACTTACGAATGTCGGGCATGTGAATTCCACCACTAGTCCTAGGGAGCATGAGTTTTTTAGCTGCGATTCGAGGTCGTTTGCGGCCCATAGGAAGGTCATGAAACTGGCCTGGATAATTTTCACATCCGTGTGACGCAATAACAGCGGGACAGTTTGGAGCGGGTACAGTAGCTTAGAGAAGCTCATCATGCGGATAAGATGCGCTCGTGCAAAGAGTGTGAATGGCAATGAGGACCATCTGTTTAACTCCCTCACAATTTTTAGAATAAGGGGCAGGTAGTTCAAATTATAGATTGCAACTGTGGACCATCCTATATACACCCTTAAGTATTTAATTGAGGTGGGTGGAGTCTGTAGCACGATATCTTGGTGAGAGGGAAATAGGTCTCGCATTTGGGGATATTCGTAGAATTTCTGATTTAGATTCGTTAACATGGAACCCTGAAAATTGCCGAAATAGACGGAGTTCCCTGAATAGGGTAGGCAAGTCACGCTCGGGATGCTGTACAAAGAATATAATGTCGTCGGCAAACATTGACAGCTTTAGTTCTTGGGTTCTAATCCTGATACCTTCAAAAGTAGTTGAGGAGAGCAGGAACCTAGCTAGAGGCTCGATTGCCAGGTTGAAAAGATAGGGTGAAAGAGGGCACCCCTGTCTTGTTCCCCGGTGCAGGGCAAAAGGCTTTGAAAGGTAGCCAGGGATGCTAATTCTGGCTTCTGGGTTGTGATAGAGGATCCTTAAGAAAGTCCGAAAGAGACCGTTGAGTCCAATTCTGTCAAGGACATTCCCAAGCCAACCCCAATCCACACTGTCAAAAGCCTTCTCGGCGTCTATGGTAAGTAGTGCCGAGAAGGGATGACAGCGAGGGTGATTTTTAACTTCGTCCAGAATAAGTAATACTTTCCGCATATTTGCCACCGCTGACCTACCCTGGACAAATCCCACTTGGTGGCTGCCAATGAGTTTCGGTATAAACGGGGCTAACCGGTCCGCCATTATTTTGGCCAATCATTTCAGGTCTACATTTATCAGGGATATAGGACGGTAGGATGCAGGCAAGGTGGGGTCATACCTAACTTAGGAAGTATTTTGATGTGCGCAGTGTTCATGGACGGGGGGATGTTGTTACCGGATAAATTTGAATTGAATAGCGTCATCAGGGTTGGGGTAATTTGAGATTTCAATGTTTTAAAGAATTCGCCAGTGAAGCCATCTGGGCCAGGGGACTTGTTGTTTTTTAAGTTGGTAATGGCGTTCTCAATTTCTGACATTGTGATTGGGGAACCTAGGATCGCCACCTCCTCTTCAGAGAGGCCTGAGAGTTCAATGTTCTGTAGCCAGCGCTTGGAAAGGTCGCCGTCAAGTTTCTCATCAGTGTATAATTTTTCGTAAAATGATCGAAGAATGTCGAACACTTCATCGCCTTTCCGAGTGAGGGTCTCGGTTGGGTCCTTCAAGGCTGGTATGGAAGCCGGCGGATGGGGGCCCTTGGCAAATCTTGCCAAAAGTCGTCCTGGTTTACTACCATAACGAAATAATGTTGCCTTCTGTCACCCACCGGGTTTTATTTGCTTCTGAAGGTGTAAGCGAAAAGGTATCGTACGCAATGCGCAACTCTTTACTTAAGGATTCTAATTTATCTCTCAGTACCTTCTTATATCTGGAAACATGCGCTATCAATTTGCCCCTTATGACTACTTTGGCTGCATCCCAATATATCTGGGGAGAGCTCGAATGAGCCTCATTATAGTAGTGGTATTCTTGCCACCATCCCTGGAGTGTCGTACAGAATTCCTCGTCTTTATTTAGGTAAGAGGGGAATTTCCAGATGTAATCGGACCCACATGGGATACTATCCAGAAGAGATTTCGAGACCGGGGAGTGGTCCGATATGATCATTTCCTCAATCTTTGCCTACTCTACCCTGGGTGTCAGATTGTTGGAGATGAATATGTAGTCTAATCTAGACCACATCTTATGGGGGTGAGAATAGAACATGAACTCTCTGCCTTCCGAATGAAGTAGCCCCCAGGAGTCATGGAGGTCAAGATTAAGTGTGAATCTGGCTAAGGGAAGGGTTCCCTGTTGGGGATGGGATTGTGATGACTCCTCTCTCCTTCTAGCTCCTGACTGGGTCATGATAGAGTTAAAGTCACCCGAAACTACCTTAAATGCGCTATCATCGTCTAGTATAGTCGGCTCAAGGCGCTTGAGGAAGCTCGCTCCTCCCGAATTTGGCCCATATATATTGTGAAAGGAAAACACCTCATCAGCTATCCGAAGCTTAACATTGACCCACCATCCCTCTGAGTCGTTATCCTGGTGGATGATGGATCCGTTAAGGTGTTTACTTATTAAAATGAGAACCCCCGCTTTGTTGTGTAGCTCTGGCGAGCCTATCACCTGTCCCACCCATAGGCCCTTCATCCTGATGAAGTCGCTGTCCGATAAGTGCGTCTCTTGCAAGAGAGCTACATCAGTTTTGAGGCGTTTCAGATGTCTTAAGCACCATCTTGCGCTTACTGGGAGACCTCAACCCTTTCACATTCCATGTGATTACTTTCATGTTGAAGATTGGAGTTATCAAAGATGCTTGTTACCTTGGTGGATATAATAATAACGTCAAACCTAGAACTTAAACCTTAAACCAAACACTAGGCTCTCCTGCCTATAGTACCTTAAGGAGGAGGGATTCTGATCCTGCTCCTCTTCAGTACGCTGTGCAATTGGACTTCACTTCTTTCCGCACAGAATAAGAAATATTTAGCTAAGATATAACTTTGAATATAACATAATCCACTCTCTACCGAATCGGCAGAGAGTGGACAATAGAAAACCTGCAACCATACAAGGTTGGATAGCGGCTTACAAGATATCCCTGGATATTCAACATATTATGAATGCCTCAACGACATCCTATTACCTAACTTGCATCGTTATCAAAGGAATCAAGTGGTTTAATCCGCCGTGTACCTATATGAAGACCCCATTATGAGAACACAACTCCAAGGTGTACCCTGTCATGTGTCCATTTTGGAGCTCTGTCTCCTCCGCTGCCCTTTCGGACTCCCTAGTCTCGGTGGGCGGGCAGAACGGGAGTCTTCCTCACTTAGATGAGGATCGTTCCTGAAGAAGGTACCAAATCCTGGTGGGGAAGTGGAGTGATCCGAGACTGAGGGCGAAGGAGGTCTAGAGTTGGCGTGATATCTCTCATCAAGATATTTCTCAGCTTCAGATGGCAAGTGGAAGGTAGATGTGTTTCCGTTTTTGTGAAATATCTTAAGGATCGCCGGGTATAATAATGCAAACTTGATTTGTTTGTTAAAGAGAAGCGAGCATACTGAAGAGAAGGCCCTTCTCCTCCTTGCCACTTCCGCAGAGAAGTCCTCAAAGATGAGAATTTTTCACCCATTAAAGATGAGATCAGTCTTTAGTCGTTTAAAAGCTCTCAGAATGGCAACTTTATCGGAGAAATCAAGGTATTTTTCGATTGTTTGATGGGGCCTCTCCCTCATGGCAGGTGGAATGCCCTCTTCTTGTGCTGGTCTGGCCCCACCTCTTAGATCAGGGCCTAAGTGATGGGCACATTGCGGGAGACCCAAAGCTTTAGGCAGTTCTCTTTCTCTTTTCCTGGAGCAAATCGCTTTTTCTCAGATCTCGGATTTGCAGGTCATGTTCATCTATTCTTTCCGTCTGGCGGTGACATCTGTTTTAACTTGTGCTATCATTTTCGCCACTGAAGTCATTAACGAGGTCTGTAAATCAGCAGATATTCACTTTGCAACCTCCTCCACATTGGCCTTGAAATCAGCAGGTGGCGAGTTGGCATTGGTTATCGGGGATTGCTGTTCAACATGGGGGTCTAGAGAAGTCCGGGCTAGAGAGAAGGATTCGCCTGGCGGAGTTATTGTGGTGTCCCAGTCCGTCACTGATAAGGTGGGTGCGTCTTCAGAATTGTCTTGAGGGTCGTCATGAAATGTAAGACTAGGTGGCGCTGCTACCTGAGATTTATCGGTTTTAGAGGGTTGCTTAGGACCTTTTGAGCACCCCATTTTGTTAAGGTATTTTTCCATGTATTGGAGAACGCTAGTGGCCCTGATGGTCGGGAAGTGCTGATTCAACAAAGTGTAGCAGAGTATGATATGTAGATCACAGAGCTGAATCCCTGTAGCTTAGAATATATGTTGACTCATCTGGATCTCTTTTATCTGTTTTCCACAAGAGAGCTGGACAGAAGGTTGGTGGTGTTACTGTAGCAGCACAGTATTTGAGCCAATCAGGGTAGAGAGTTGAGATTGGCCTGCTGCCAAAGTCTCTAGATGCACTGGCTTTGAGGGTCGCTTCTCAAGGTAAGTGTCGTCACTGCATTACTGTGGGGCTGGATGCCAAGCTGATACCACTGCTTTAGCTGCTGGTTATGGCAGGTGTTTTTGAGCCTTCTTATAGGTTTAAGGTCTTGGGTCAGGAAGAAGAGGTAATTAGAAGTCCACAGGTCTGCTCCCGCGCAGACCCGGGCCCTATTATACTGTAGAGCAGCCTGTTGTTTAAGATGGCCGCTCCTCAGCTCTGCCTTTGTGGCGGGGGGAGTTCGCGGGCTTTCCCCTGTCAGGCAGGTGCAGTGAAGAAGTGTCTGGGATAGCCTCTGTCTAGGCCAAAGTGGCACACTCCGGGTTTAGGGAAGGCAGCTGTGTCTCGGCGCTAGGAATTCCCTTATATGGCGCCTACCTTCACCCGCGTCTCCACTCTCTATCAGTGGGGGAGGCGACTGTTAGGAGCCGGGATTCCCCTTGCTTTGGCTGCGGCTGGCAAGCGCTCGAAGCCCTTGACTCCCCTCGCCTTCTGGAGTTCTGGCACACTGGACCCAGGTGCCTTTTGATTTGGGCGAGCCCTCCGCGGCGAAACCAGGGTCGGGGGGCCGGGGGGCCCGGGGATGGAGGTTGCTGCGCACTACAAAACTGGGAGGGAAAGGTACCCCCAGGGCCCGGGGGAGGGGCGTTGCTTCCTGTCCCCCTCTTCCAGGTGCCCTTTCACCCCCCCTCTGGTGTTTGCAGGATGGCTGAGGCTGCGATGGGCGTTGGCAGGTACCCTTTTGGGCGGGGTTTTTTCTTTTCCCGGTATCGTTTCCCGTTTGGGACCCCCGCTACACGCTCATTCCATGGGGGGCGCGGGAAACCCGGGAAAGCCCCCCTTCATTAGTTGTTTTCTTAACAAATTTAAATTTTTTTATTAAATTTTTTTGGGGTTTCAAGTTATTTAAGCGGGTTTTTAAATTTTTCTTTAAACATTTTTTGTCCTTGTGGGCTTTTTTTTTTTTTTTAAAAAATTTTTTATTGAAAGAAGTTTTGAAAATTCCCGAACATAGAAAAGTACAAAAATATGATGTAAAAAATTTTACAACGTAAAAAATCTAATAACATTGTCACATGCAAATTTGGGACATGGCTCCATCAAGCAATTCTGGTTTTTATTATTTTCCCCCCTTTTAAACTACCCCCCCCACCCTCAACAAAAAATTTACCAACCTACTCCTTTATCCCCCTAAGCATAAAAATTTTAAGGTTTACCTAAATCCCTTTTTGTAGTTTTTTAGAAAAGTACCCCGTGTATTGAAAGGGGTTTCCCATTTTTTTTTAAATTTGGGCCCTGCTTTCAAAGAAATACTAATGAAAGGGTTTCCTTTTTTAAAAAAAAGCTTTAGAACAATTGTTTTTTCCCCCTTTCAGTGTCTTTTTTTTCTTTTAAGGGAACTTTCCCCTAAAGCACGTTCATCCCCGTTCTGGGACCGAAGGCATGATCCAATCCCTAAAACCCAACTTTTGGCTCCCCAAAAGATTCCCATGAAGCCCCTGTCAGTCTCAAAAGGGTTCCTCCCTCCGCTTGCTTCTTTCTGTTAACATATAATGGGGAAAAAAAGGCTTTCGGGTTTTTTCCCGGAATATCAAAAAACCCCCAAAATTTTCTTTTTCTAAGGCCAACATTTTTTTTTAAGAAACCCCCTATCTTAGGACATGACCACAGACAGTGGAAATAAGTCCCCCTTTTCTGCTTTTCATTTAAAAGGGGATTCGGAAAAGATATTGTGACTCAATTTTTATTTTGGGATGTTTAAAAATTTTATTTTGGCCCTATAGCAATTCGAATAGCATCTCACGCCCCTGCAAAATTATCGTGGCCTTTTCCCTTTCTACGCCCTGCCTTTTCAAGAAACCTTCCCCGTTTAAAGGGCTTATCCTTAGGGGCTAATTCCCCAAGGGCCCGAACATGGATTTCGTAAAATCTCATTTGAATTCCTATGAAAGACTTTGTAAAACCTGAGCTAAAGCCCCTTTTATCCCCCTATTTGCAAAGGTTTTCCCCCCCCCTTTAAAATCCTCTGACTCCCCCAACATTCCCCAAATTTGGGTTTTAAATTTGGCTTTACAGAAGTTTTTTAATCTGTTAAAAAAAAATACTGGGAAAACCCGATTTTGACTTAAAACTAAAGGCCTGCTTAAAATGATCCAGGGCAATTTAAGGGTTTCCCCCCTGACTAAAAAAAATTTTTCCTAAGGGGAATAGATACCCTTTTCCCTCCCCTTTTGAAAAAAGGGATTCCCCCATGCCCGTTGGGGAAGGAGTCTCCCCCCAAAGGGGAGAAAAGGAGAGACCCAAACATGGGACCTGAATAAATTTTTTTTTTAAAAATTCTCCATGTTGCTAGCGTAACCCTCGGGTTATGCTCTGTTTGACCTTTGAAAAAAAAAAAAAAAAAAAAAAGAAAAAAAAAAAAAAAAAAAAAAAAAAGAAAAAAAAAAAAAAAAAAAAAAAAAAAAAAAAAAAAAAAAAAAAAAAAAAAAAAGGAAAAAAAAAAAAAATTTTGTAAGGAAATGAAATTAAGGGCCTTTTAAGGAAAAGGGGGCCGCCAACTGAGTTTCCCCCTCAAAATTGAAAAAAAATTCCAAAAACCCCCCAAAAAGTCTCTAAAAGGGGCCACATCGCAGCTAATTTTTACAACCGAATATTCGGGGAAATGTGCCCCCCCCTGGGCACCTCCCTTTTGTTAAAAACTTTGCTAAACCTTTTGGGTTTCTTTCCCCCCCCAAATGAATCTAATGAATCCCCCCTCAGCCCATTTAACAACTTTTTGTTTTAGTAGGGTCGGTATATTTCTGGAGTGGATATAGTAGTCGCGCAAAAATTTATCTTTTTTGATAAGGTGGACGCGCCCCAAAAATCGAAAGCGGCAGGTCCTTCCACTTCTCCAGTTCTGATTTTATCTTTTTGAAAGTGGACCATAATTAAAATTTATAGTCCATGCCTGATCTAAACCCTTTTTTTGATACCTAAATAGGTAAGGTGCGAACTAACCACCTCGACCCCTAATTTCTCTCACAAGCCTCCTGCTGGGAGCCTAACTGCAACAACTGACATTTACTCTTATTAACCCTAAAACCCGAGAATGTTCCAAACTCCTCCATTGCTCCTAAATCCCTTTTAGCTACTTGCCGCTCTGGGTCCATTCAGAAACATGAGCAGATCGTCCGCAAAGAAAGTAAATTTTTTTCTCTATTTTTTCCTACCTTTATCCCCTGAACAATGGGGATCGTATCAATGGATCGCAGGGGCTCAAGTGCTAAATTAAATTTAATAAGGGCGAAAAGGGGGAGCCCTGTCTCGTTCCTTTTTTGCAAATAGTTTGGCGATGACAGAAATCCAGGGGTATTCACCCTTGCCTGTGGGGACTTATACATGGCCTCTATGTAATCTCTAAATACTCCTTTAATGCCCACCTTATCTAAAACCAACCCTAGCCAGTTCCAATTGACGTCGAATGCTTTTTCACCATGTGGGCATTTTAATAGGTTGAACTTGAAATGTGCTATAAAATCATGTGAGTTCCAGTATCCAAAATATATTTTATTCATGTATCAATTCGATAGCACAATAGGCTGAACTGGATGGATGTCTGTCTTCTTTCATCCTTAAAAACTATGTAAAGTATGACCAGTAAAGACTGAAACATTGAAAACATTTAAAAAAAAAACCAAAGTTATTCAAAATGTACCTAACCAGTCCTCGTTATATCATGATTAGTATGTGGATCAGCAATTTCCTCCCCTACTGAATTACAAAGTGATCTAAAATGTGCTCAAAATATCATAAAAAGATTTACACAAGAAGTGTATAAATATGCCCACAAAAAGATATACATCCACATTTCATAGACTTACACAGAGTATACAATGGACAAAACCAACGTACAGCAAGACCAGTGGACTCTAATCATTGGTAGATTAGCAGATGCCAGGAGTAGTGTTCAAGGGTCAAGAACAAAGTATAGAACAGAGCTGAATTTGAAACCAACCTGTCAATACATACTCTGATTACATAATTAATAAAAATTTTAAAACTACTAGGATAGTTCTGAAAACAAAAGCATTACTAATTATTTACAATGCCTCTCTGTAGTATTAACTGTTTCCCACAAAATGTATATCTATTTATTGGATCAGTTGCCACAACTAGCCATACATTTACCTTCTATGGATAGAACAGATTCAGGGGCAAACCTGTACCACACCAATAGAAGCTGACTGTAACATAAAAATGGGCTCCTGTGGCAGTGGTTGGGATTGGTGCTAATGCTGATCCCAACCACTTATTACCCCTAGATGCCACAATTCATATTGATCGTGACATAGAGGTGGTTCGACAGAAAAGGTGGGTTTACTCTACCAGCTCAGCAGCAACCTCCCAATGCAAATGTGAAGTGACATTGTGGTACCATTGTAGCCAGCGACCTTGATATTAATTCTTTCAGAAAATCTATAGTTCTATGAAGATGATTAAAAGTTAGCCATTTTTAAAAATGGCTGACAAGTTGCTCTTCGTTATGCAGCATATTTCAATCATGCTGAGAGCTGCAATTCCTTATCACCTTTCCCCAAATGATGCTTCTCATTTTCTTCTCTAGCTGTATTATAGCTTATCACGGACTGTGTATTCTAATAAGTATAAGCAATTTTTGCTCATTGTTTACTTCTAAAAAGACTTATTCTGCACTTTTTGTCAGTAAATAATAGAATCTAGGTAAAAGGTTTTTTGTCATGCGTAGTTCTGACAATGATTTAAGAATAATAGAAGGTGTGTTAGAAGGCGTGTTCTTATAAATAACTAACGAATCAAAATTTAATTATTATTGCTTACATGGTGATTTTGTTGTTGTCCCAGACATACTACCTATTTACATGACACTACTACAAGTTTAAGCTATAAAACTCTTGTAAATCTCTTAATAAAGAGTGGAAGATTATACAGATGTTTTGTTGTGAATGTCTTCCTTTCTTCCGACTATGTACAGTACATACATATACTCTTGGGTAAACTTGTAATTAGGTTACCATATCAGCCTAATAATGGACCTCCATGTCTACCATGTACGTGGTCCTACAAGACTCTACAAAATGGAGTCTGACATGCTGTCTGTCAGTACAACAATAAGTAATACATTGCACTATGTAAGTATTGTAGTGTTTTATGTGAATAATTAAAGAATTTCATCTTCAAGTTCCCTTATTTAAATGGACTAATTAAAATGTAAAAAAAATGAATTATAGCGTAAAGAAAATTGTAATAAAAAAAAACGCAAGAA